>JAJPUD010012454.1:12122-49263 GCA_023553655.1 Myrmecobius fasciatus | reverse complement strand
GGAGAGTTCATCCCATTCACATTCACAGTTAAAATAACTATATCTGTATTCCCTGCCATCTTATTTACCCAGAGTTATGATTTTCTCTTCCCTTTCCCCTCTCTCCCTTCCCCCCTCCCCAGTACTTTGCTCTTGATGACCACCTCCCACCAATAATCCTCCTCCCTTTAGAGTCCCTCCCTCCCCTTTATACCTTTCCCCTAATCCTTCTATTAGTTTATCCCTTTCCTTTTCTCCCCTCCCTCCTACCTTCCCACAAGGAGGGTCAGGCCTTTCTTTGAAGCCAAATGTGTCTGATATACTCTCTTAGAGTCCAATCTAATGAGAGTAAGGTTTATACAATACTCATCGCCCTCCCTTTTTTCCCTCAATTATATTAGATTTTCTATGTCTCTTTATGAGATTTTGCCTTATTTTACCTCCTTTATTTTTACTTTATTTTGCCTCCTTTCCCCCCTCCCCCCTTTTTCTTTTTCAGTATGGTATCCCTTCCACCTCTAATTTCTTTTCCATTATTATCAAAGAAAAATCAAATTATACTGCCATTCTTTAAAGGATACCTATAGTAGAAATATAGTTCTCAAGAGTCTTCCTTTTTACCTTTTTATGCTTCTCTTGAGTTCTCTACTTGGAGGTCAAATTTTTTGTTCAGATCAGGTCTTTTCATTAGAAATAGGTGAAATTCTCCTGTATCATTTAATGACCATCTTCTTCCCTGGAAGATGATGCTCATTCTAGCAGGATAACTTATTCTTGGCTGTAATCCAAGTTCTTTTGCCTTTCGGAATATCTGGTTCCAGGCCCTTCGATCCTTCAATGTGGAAGATGACAGATCCTGTGTAATTCTAATGACAGTTCCTCGGCATTTGAACTGTTTCTTTCTAGCTGCTTGCAATATCTTTTCCTTGGTGCGATAGTCCTGAAATTTGGCCACGATATTCCTTGGGGTTTTAATTTTGGGATCTCTTTCTGGAGGTGATCGGTGAATTCTTTCAATGCCAATTTTGCCTTCTGATTCTAAAACATCAGGGCAATTCTCTTTCATGATTTCCTGGAAGATAGCATCCAGGTTCTTTTTTTCATCGTGGCTTTCAGGGAGTCCGATAATCCTTAAATTGTCTCTCCTGCATCTGTTTTCCAAGTCAGTTGTTTTTCCTAGGAGATATTTCATATTTTCTTCTATTTTTTTCATTTTTTTGTTTTTGTTTAACTGATTCTTGAAGTCTTATTGAGTCATTTACTTCTATTTGTTCAATTTTAATTTTTAAAGTATTATTTCCTTCAGTTATCTTTTTTAGCTCCTTTTGTAGCTGGCCAATTGAGTTTCTTGATTCAATGCATTCTTTTTCCATTTTGCCAATTTTATTTTTCAGTGAATTGTTGTCTTTTTCCAATTCACCAATTTTGTTTTTCAGTGAATTGTTGTCTTTTTCCAATTCACCAATTTTGTTTTTCAGTTCACCATTTTTATTTTCCATTGAGTTGGTGATTTTTTCCAATTCACCAATTTTGTTTTTCAATGAACTGTTTTCTTTTTCCAATTCACCAGTCCTATTTTCCAGTTTTTGATATTTCTGTTGCCCTGATCTCAATTTATTTCCCCATTCTTCTTCTAGCTCTCTTTTGAGATTCTTAATGCAATCATCCAGGTAAGCCTTCTGAAAGGGAGACCAACTTAAGTCTGCCTTTGTGGCTTCATCTGGGATTGTTTTCATAATGTCAGGATCTGGGGACTGTTCTATTTTTTCTGCATAAAAGCTTTCTATGGTGAGAGCTCTCTTCTGCTTCTTGCTCATGGTTTAAAGTTGGGATATTGGTCAAAAACAGAGAAAACTGCAACGATTTGTATTTGCCCTGGGGCAGTTTGCCGAGTTGACTTCCGGTCTGAGGCTGGTGGGGCTAGACCACGTTTTCAGTTTCTCTTGATCCACCCTTTACCAAAGGCAGATCTGTCAAAGCACCTGCCTGCAAGCAGAGCAAAGTGGCCCAGGCGTCTCCCAGGGGCTTCCTGGGTGCCTTAAATCCGCCCCCCTCTATCGCAGCCCTGACTTCCGCCCCGGCTGGAGTCTGATTGTGCCCAGCAGCCGATTTCCCCTGAGGCTAACCTCCGGAGTTCTTTCCAGGTAGATTTTTGATAGAAGTGCGTTGTAGTCCAAATGTTTGGTGGAGCCTTCACTCACAAACCAGTTCAAAGGCTCACTTTGTCTGGGTTTGAGGGAAGGTCCCAAAGGAGTTCACAGAGAAAGCTGTCTGCAGTTTGCCATCTTGGCTCCGCCCCCGATTTGCCAATATTTTAACATAATTAACATGTAGTGGATATCCTGCCTTCTAGGGGAGGGGTGGGGAGTTGGGAGGAAAAATTTGTAACAGAAAGCTATGTAAGGGTTAGTGTTGAAGAATTACCCACACATATGTTATGAAAATAAAATAAAATTAAATTAAATTTAAAAAAATAAATAAATAAAAGTAAAGAAAAACTCTCTTTTATAACAAATGAGTATAGAAAAACAAAATAAATTCACTCATTGGATGTGTCTGAGAATACATATCTTATTTGGCAACTCCAGTCCTTATGCTTCTTCATCTGTCTTCTGGAGTCATGATTGTTGATTGTTTATTGCATTAAAAATAGCTTTTAAGTCTTTCAAAGTTTTTTTAATAATGTTATAGTCAGTGTATAAATTATTCTCTAAATTTTGTTTTTGCTGTGAATCAGTTCCTTTAAGTCCTCCCAAGTTTCTCTAAATACATATCTTTCATGTTTTCTTATTATAAAATAACATTCTGTTATATTCTTATGCCATAATTTGTTCAATTATTCTCCAATTGATGGACAATAACTTTGTTTTTAGTTCTTTGCTACAAAAAAGGTGGTACTCTAAATATTTTTGAATGTGTATTCTTTTCTTCTATCTTTGACATCTTTGGGGTCCATAGAGTACCTGAATCTAAAGAAGCTGACAAATTGATAACATGAAATAGTAGAGAAGTAGAAGAGAAAAGGAAAAAAAGCGCAGACCCTAAGAGACATTTAGTTGACATGACCTTGATGAAGATCTAGCAAAGGAGCTTGAGAAAAAAATGGTCATTCAGGTAAGAAAAGAACAAATAGAGAGTTCTATTTGGTTTGGCAGCTAAAAGATCATTAGTAACCCTGGAAAAACAATTTCAGTTGAAGGATGATGTCAAAAACCAATGCTTAAATTCCTAAGTTTCTCTAAGTAAAAGACAGATATTGTTCAACATATTTAGGAAAGGTCCATTTGTTACAAAATGTTGTAATGTTTTAAATGAAATATGTATTTTATTAAAAGCATTTTGTTTCTCTTAATATAGGCATATAATTTTGTTATTAATATGGTTTATTGTTTTCATCAGGACCAAATGACTTTTAAGAATCTTATATCCTGAAGAATTAAAGAAGTATCAAAAGTCAACTGAACTTGGCTATAGTCTTTACCAGAAAAATTGAATGCTGGATATGGGCACTGTTTGCATTTCCTCCAGGGTCTTTCAAGGCATCTATCTTTTTTAATTTTAATTTTTCCCACTTAAAAGTACTTTATTTTTCCAATTACATGTAAAGACAGTTTTCAACATCTATTTTTATAATATTGTATTTCCATTTTTTTCTCCCTTCCTTTCCCCCATTTCAAGATGGTTAACTAGGTTATACAAAGGCATCTTTCTTACAGCAAATCAATGAATTAAATATATATATTTAAGTCTTTATGTATAAATTTAGGAAAGAGTATGGATTCTGTATTTTGCAAAATCTTCTTGGAAAGCTGGAAATCAGTTTGAAAGAAATTAGATTTATATTAACAACTTACATACTATATCACATTAAACTCCCAAATGAACCTATGAGCTAAATACAAAAGGTCATATCATAAAGAAATTAGGAAAGGAAAGGATATATCTTTTACAACTATGGTTAAAGGGTGAGTTCTTAGCTAAACAAGGATCAAAGATGATCAGAAAAGAAAATATGGACAACTCTAATAAAATACAACTGAAAACCTTTTGCATGAGCAAGATCAACAAAGTTAAAGTAAGAAGAAAAACATTTAATTGGAAAGAAAAATCTTTGCATCAAATTTCTCTGATAAAGATCTGATGTCCAAGATATAAGGAATAATTATTTTTATCCTTGTCTTCTTTGTAGTTTTTGTCACTGTTTCACTGTCTTCTCTTAGATACTCTCTTGTTTCTGTGTTTTTAAGACACTGCTCTCTCCTGATTCTTTCTACCTGAATGATGACTGTTTGACTCCTTTGCCAGATGTTCATCCAGGTCATGCCTCCTAACTGTGGGTGTCCCTCAATAGTCTGTCCTTTGTTTTTCTTTTCTCCCTCTACACTCTCATGTGGGGAACCTATTAGATCCTATGGATTTAATTACTCTTTTCCAATATCCAACCAAGTATGTATTAAATATCTCAAAATGATTGAGAAGACTTATGTGAACCCTGTCTACAAATATACAAGAACAGGAGTCTTTCCCAAATAGATAAAAGTCAAACAAAAATAAAAAATGTAAGTTACCAACAACCAGATTTTTTAAAATGCTCCAAATCACTAATAATGAATGAAATGGAACCATATGAGAGAACAAACACTACTATAAAAATGTGAATTATTCCAACCTTTCTTGAAAGCAATTTGGAACTAAATTCCCCAAGTCTGTAAACTCTATATCCCAGAGTTATCACTGTTAGCCATATACCATTAAGAAGTCAAAGACAGAGAGAAAGGACATACACTAAAAAGTATTTGTTGTAGCACTTTTTGTAGTCACCAAGGACTGGAAACAAAGGGGATGTCCATCAATTAGGGAAGGACTGAATAAAATATGATATAAAAATGTAAAGGCATGTTATTTAACTATAAGAAATGATAAGTATAACAGATTCTTAGAAATCTGGGAAGACCTATGTGAACTGATAAAGAGTAAACTGAGTGGAACCAGGAGAACAACTTATGTGATGACCAGAATAATTTAGGATGAAACGACTATGAAAGACTATAGAACATTTCAGTGAAGTCAGCAATCATGACTTCAAAGAACTGTTGTGATTTTTTCCAACCATTTCCAAACCACAGAGATGTTGGACCAGAGTTACAAAATCAGAAAAGATTTTTCAGACATGGGCAATGTGTTGCCTTGTTTTGCTTGTTGTAATTCAGTTGATTGTAATTGGTTGTAATTCAGCCATTTTTCAATCATGTCTGACTCGTTGTGACCCCATTCAGAGTTTTCTTAGCAGAGATAGCAGTATGATTTACCATTCCCTTCTCCAGTTCATTTCACAGGTAAGGAAACTGAGGCAGATAGGGTTAAGTGATGTGCCCAGGATGTAGGAAGTCTTAGACTAGATTTGAACTCAAAAAAAGAAGTCTTCCTGACTCCAGGACCAGTACTCTATCTACTGTGCTATCTATAATATTCTATGATATAATGACTACTAATGCTACAATAAAGTATATATTGACTATAATATGAGTATTTATTATAAGAGGAGACTTCCATGGGTCAGGGGGACTAGGGAATGATAGAGATACCAAAAAGAATGTCAGTACCACTTTTCAAAACAGAAGAAAACAGAAAGAATTCATAAGGAGACACGAACAGTACAAGTCTGCTACCACTATTATGTTATTTTAAAGAAAGAAGGATTTCTATAACAGAAAAAGGTCTTTTCTGCTAAATTTAATATACACTATAAAAAACTACATAACAGAAATTCATGGTATCATATACAATCCTCTTCTATTCTTTATACAGTAAAATGTTCATGTTTATTAATGACTGTTGAGTTCAAAAGGAAAAAAATGTAAATGGGAAAAGAAAGGATAATGTCTACTATCATCTCATGGGAAATCTACAGCAATTTTTCCAAGTTCTGCTTCTGGAATTGGAGAATTAGTGTTCACTTGGTTACCTATCATTTCAAAGATTTTCACTTTGACAGCTAAATGGAATCTTGCAGAATATATATATATATTAAATGTATGGCCCAGAGAAGATGAGAGAGGTAGAGGAGTATAATAGAATGATGTATATGTTATTCTGCAGGAAATGGTGTGAAATACCCGTTTCTGCTTCTGGACAAGCTGTTCCAGCTCCTGTTCCTTTGACACCAGCTTTTGTTCCAGTTCCTGACTCTGGTACTGAAATCTCTTCATGTCCTGTCCAAGCAAAATAGACAAAAATGAAATCCAAACACAGCCTGGTGAGAGGTTGGCTTAGATTGAAAGAATCAACCCCCATTAGAAGGAATATTAGAAACCATCTAGTCATAGGATTTTATATCTGGAACTACAAGTGGGCTCAGAGGTCATCTATTCCAGCCCCCTTATTTTAAAGATGAGGAAACATGGGTTTCAAGAATCAGTTGAACAAAAACAAAAAAATGAAAAGATAGTGAAAAGATAGGGAAACATGGGTTAAGGGACTTCAAATGACTTGCCCCAAAACAACAATTCTTCTTGCATATCTTTGCTAAAGATTGAAGGAAATAAAAAGTTAAGATAAAAACATTCTCTACTCTCATAGAATTTACATTCTCCCAAGGGAGCAAGATAGCAACATAGCTATAATACAGGCTAACATTAGAAGTCTATTAGTATGTTGAACTCTGATCTCCTGACCACTAGCAAGTCCTTCCACTATAATACCTTTCCCAGCCTGAACCCACTCTAATGACCTTAAGCAGATGCTGTGTGTTAAGTCCTCACCTTGAAGCAGACTTGATTCTAAGCCTGCACCTTTATTAACAGAGCATAGGCTTGACTACACCATGAAATAGAAGTCTCAGTTTCCTCATCTGACAAATGGGAATAATAATGATATCTGACCTTTGTAGCCCACAGAATTGTGACAGGATCAAAATATTGTAGTTGGAAGAGGTCTTGGAGATTATCTCCTGCAATATTTCAACTTTACAAATTAGGAAAATGAGGCTAAGGGAATTTAAATGATTTCCCCAATATTACACAGGTAGTATTAGAAGCAGGAAGTAAACCCAGATCCTCTGACTCCAAACTCCTTTGATTACTGTCTCCATTGCAATATACTTTTCCTCAGATTCAAAATCCAGCACTTTATATGGTACTCTGACCTCTTAGTCAAATGAAATAATAAATGTGAGATATTCTTTCTTCCATTCTCTCCCTTTTTCAATCTATCTGACCCAGAGCTACCAAAATTATCTTCCTGAGGAACAGGCCATTCCCTAGCTTAAAACGGCTCCTTACCGCCTCCAGAATAAAATATAAAGATTTCAGCCTAGGATTTAAAGCTCTTTATAAATTTGATCCAATCTACCTTTCTAGCTATTTCATGTTACTCCTTTTAAATTTCAAGAAAATTGGCCAACTAGTTTTTCCCTCAACTCCTTTCCATCTGCAATCTGATAGTCCCTCATGCCTGGAATGTACTTGCTCCTTAAGAATAGCCCTTCCTCACACATCTCACCCCTACTTTACCCCTTCCCCCCCCCAAATCTATACATGTTTTAGCAGTGTTTTAGAATATTTATCTGTTTGCCTTAAAAAAGCATAAACACCCAATCCAGTCAGTTTCACAGATATTGTGTTAAAAAGGAAGTTGACAGAGGGAAGGAGCTGAGAGAAGTTGGGGTGAATCCTGTAGGTTTGGATTATTTTAAATTACACTTATTTGTATTTTAATTTCTTCTTCCTTCCCTCTATACTTGTAAATTTGCCTTCAGTGTTAGTGATTATTAACAAGGGCCTATGTTGGACTAAGCTGGTAGAGCCCATGAGTTATAGGCAATAACTCAGGAAACCCTGATCTCACAGAGGATCTGCCCATTTGAGATAAAAGAAGAAGCATGGAGTCTGCCAATCAGGATTACTGTTCCCAGAAGATCCCTCTGCAGTGGGTTTTGTCAATCAGAGTGTGAGTTTTGACTACGGCTTATTCATGCAGCCAAACTGAGAGTCTAGATGCAGACACAATTTTCTGGTTGTGTTTTAAAACCTGGAAGTAGTTAGGAAGTAGAGAACAAGGTTATAAACTCTGCCTTATCTTCAGTGGTGCCATAGATTATGACTAGAATTTTCTCATAGAGATTTAGATTTCTTGGTGTAGTCACCCAAAGTATGATTTAAAGAAAAGGGCCTTTTTAGAAAAAGATTTGGAATCAGAAGGCCTGGATTTAAATCCTAATTCTAGTATTTACTATCTGTCTGATATGAGTTAACAATAATACTAATAATAGAACTCTACCATTTACTATGTGTGATAAGATACACACTAATAATAACAGCAATAATAATAATCAAAAGGTCAAATGAACTAATGACCTCATTGATTTAGACATTTTCTCCCATCCTCTACCCTAAATTCATCAAAGGAGGTCTACTCAGTACGTTGAAAGTCTTATTCTTTCTCCTGACATAAAAATCTGGTGGTATATCTAACCCATCATCTATACCATCTGACATCATCTTACCATGTGACTAATCATTTTCCAATCATACTTTTTTCTTGATACAATCATATTCTTCTTTAAAATTATCTTTTTTCTGTTCAGAAGCATCATGGGCTTCTTCCTCACTCTTGGATCAAGACTCCATAATAATAGTGATAATAATAGCAGATATTTGTAAAAACACTTTAAAATTTGCAAAGTGATACATATTATACAGCAAGGCTTCTTAAACTTTTTTGATTCATGGCTCCTTTTTTGCTTAAGAAAATTTTACATGAACTTGGGTCATGTAAAAAATATATAAATGTATAAAAATAGATATGCAAATAAAAAAATTACTGATAACAAATCATAATTTTGTTATCCCTGCATTCAGCTAGGTGACCTCATATGGGGTAATAACCCACAGTTTAAGAAGCTTTGCTATACAGTATTTGAACTTAACAATAATGTACAAAAGTACTTATGAAGTACTTTAAAAATACAAAGTATTATTATCCCCATTTTACAGATGACAAAATTAAGGTTGAAAGATTTTTAATTTGTCCATGGTCATATAGTAAAACTCAAGAGAGATTTAAACACAGTTGTTCCTGGATGAATATTTCAGTCATAGTTTCTCAGCTGCAAAAGATAGAATTAGACTAGATGTTTTTTAGTAATCTTTTTTTATAATCCTGGTCTACTGAGAGACAATGTGATATACTGCTAAGAAGGTTGAAACTAAAGTTAGGAAATTTGAGTTCAAATCCTTGACTACCTAACTAAGTCACCCTAGGAAAGTTATTTATATTTTCTGAGTTTCAATTCCTTTATTCATTTAGGAAAAAAAAAACAAAATAGCCTGTACTATTTTACAAGGTTTTCCTTCATAACTTTTAAAATGCTAAAAAAAAATAATATGCTACCTTTGCTCATGGAAAAACATGATGAGTTTTCTTCATAGCTCAGCTCAAGTACCATCAAGTACCAACATGAGGCTTTTACTGATCTCCCTCATTAGTAGCATCCACCCACCCTAAGATTTACTTTGTATATTTTTATATTTATTCATATTTTCATATTTGTAAATGTCATAGACCAGACTGTAAGCTCCGTGAAGTGAAGAATAGTTCTTTTTGTCTTTTTATCCCTAATGACTGGCACATAGTAGGTATTTTAAAAATAGCTGATTTATTGGCAATCTGTAAGGGATAATAAAATTTTTAAATCCTCAATTTGTTCTTCTAGCTCAGCTACTTACCTTTAGAAGAAATTGTTCCTTCTCATTTTTTATCTGCTGTTCCATTTCCTCATAGAGATGCTGAACTTCTTCATCATATGTAGCAATTTTCCTAAACAGATGGTAAAAAGGGATTTTTGACTAAATCTATACTGAGGTTACTGTCACTTTACATATATAACATATGTAATTTGGGAGACATAACTGATTTAAAAACAGAGAGTATAATGTGAATGTAGGAGTTTTGTTTCAGCCAAGGGGGAAACTCAATTCTAAATCAACAAAAAAAGGCACAAATTATATAGCAAATTAGATATGATATACTTTTTTGGGGAGAGAAGGGTTCTGTCCTGAGATTTTATTGATTCTGTGAATTCCCAATATGGCAACTTCTTCTACCAATGAAAATATACAATTACTGGACAACTTACAGTTGAGTCAATAAAAATTTATTAGACACTGACAATGGGCATGGACACAAAATGTAATTTCATGCTATCTAATGTTTCCTAAGCACTCACTACTGCATGGCAGTATTTTTATTCATCTTTTCTTCATCACAGCTTTTAAAGATGGCTTCTTCTCTCTTCAAACTATTTTAGTCACTCTCCACATTCTCCTTACTCATCACAGGACCTTACCTATTTTACCAAGAAAATAAAAGCCATCTTCCATGAGCTTCCTCCCCCCTGCCAGGCTTGTTCATTTGACTCCATGGATACTTTTCACCTCCCATTACCTTTAGCTTCCTTTTATGTATTATCTCTCATCCTCACCCTACCACCCCATGTTTAGCAGCATCATGATCTGGAATGGTCTTGCCTTTCTTGGTCTCCTATTTATAGTCTCTACTGAATCTACTTCTACCTGTTTGATTGGTCCTTTTCAGCATTCTTTTGGACATTATAACCCATCTGCCATATTCTAAGAAAAGTTTTATTCTGGTTTATCTTGTTTTTCTCTCTTTCTGAATTTTTTTCTTGTTGGTCTTATCAACTGCCAGAGGTACAATGGTTATTCCAACAGAGATGGAGGAAAGGAAAGGGAATAAGCCTTTATATAGCATTTACAATGTGCCTGATATTATGCTAAATGCTTTTGCGTCTCTATAAGAACCCTAAAAGGTGGGTAATATCATTATCCCCATATTATAGTTGAAAAAACTGAGGCTAGCAGAGATTTATTAGCTTATTTAGGGAATCAAATCTAGTAAGTGTCTGAGGCTACATGTGAACTCAGGACTCCCTGATTCCTGGTTCAGCTCTCTATACACTGCATGATCAGTTGCCTCTCAGTTAATATGTGTGTGTATACATACAATATTTACACATACATAATTAGTATGTATATATACATCTATATATATGTGTGGATATTTGTATACACACATACATATATGGACAGAGATCTATATGTCTATCTCTATTTCTATTTCTATACTTGTTTTTCCTCCAAACATTCCCATTTCTACCAAAAGAACCCCAACCCTCAAAGTGACCCAGACCTTAGAATACTGGAATCATCCCTAACTTCTCATTCATCTACCATATTCAATCAGTTGCCAAATACTGATTCCACCTGTACAAAATCTCTTGCATGAATTTTTCCCTCTACAAACACTAGGTCAGTCTTTTACACTTCTTAACTAGATTATTGCTATAGATTCTTAATTAGTTTCCCTCATTTTTTCTTTCCCTTTCTCATAGGTTACTAAAATAATTTTCCTAAGGCACATAATTTATCATATTATTCTCTTGCTCAGAAAATTTCAGTGATTATCTATCACTTCTGATCAACTAAAGCCCTCCTAATTTTGATTTCAAATTATTTTTCTAGTACTATTTCAAAATACTTTCTTCTAAGTCTCCATAATGGACAAACTACTAAATGAGCTGATTTCCCAGAAATCAACATTCTGACACTTGCCTACATGTAGTTATACTTAGCTCCAGAATACCCATCATGCACTCTCTCTTTATCTCTGACCCTCAGAATGTCTGTCTTTCTTCAAATTTTGGCTCAGGTGCCACTGCCACAGTGAAACTCTCTCTTATCTCCCATTTAAGATTAGAATGAAGTCTTTTGCTCTTCAAATTTCTTGCATTATACCCTTCAGTAGACTGGTAAGTCAAGAAGAGTTTCATTTTTGCCTTTTTATTCTTAACTTCTAGCATAGTACCTTGCTCATAATATACAATTTTAAAAAGGCTGAATTTAATTGACATGTGTTCAGTCCAGCAACGTAGGCTTCAGAATCAGTGAACAAATATTTGAAGATTTTAAAAAAAGGATGATATCATTTCTGCTTTATAAAATCAAAGTTTCTATGTAGGCACTGGGGATTTAAAAACAAAGGTAGCCTTGTTCTTAAAAAGCTCACAGTTTGGCTAAGAAATAGAGCAGTCGATCAGTGGCACAGGATAGGATATCAGGACAATCTAGGCAATAACCTTAACAATCTAGTATTCGATAAACCCAAAGACCCCAGCTTTTGGGATAAATACTCACTATTCGGCAAAAACTGCTGGGAAAATTGGAAACTAGTGTGGAAGAAATTAGGGCTTGACCCATACCTAACATCATATACCAAGATAAGATCTAAATGGGTTCATGATCTAGATATAAAGAGGGACTTTGTAAGCAAGTTAGAGAAACGTAATATAGTTTATCTCTCAGACCTGTGGAGATGGAATAAATTTATGTCCAAAGAAGACCTGGAACTCCTAATTGAACACCAGATGGATAATTTTGATTATATTTAGTTAAAAAGTTTCTGTACAAACAAAACAAATGCAGACAAGATTAGGAGGGAAGCATCAAATTGGGAAATCATCTTTACATTTAATGGTTCTGATAAAGGCCTCATTTCTAAAATATATAGAGAATTGTCTCATATATATATAAGAATTCAAGCCACTCTTCAATAGATAAGTGGTCAAGGGATATGAACAAACAATTTTCAGATGATGAAATTAAAACCATCTCTAGTCATATGAAAAGTTGCTCCAAATCACTATTGATCAGAGAAATGCAAATTAAGACAACTCTGAGGTACCACTACACACCTGTCAGATTGGCTAAAATGACAGGAAAAGATAACGATGAATGTTGGAGGGGATGTGGGAAAACTGGGACACTAATACATTGTTGGTGGAACTGTGAACGGATCCAACCATTCTGGAGAGCAATTTGGAGCTATGCTCAAAAAGTTGTCAAACTGTGCATACCCTTTGACCCAGCAGTGTTTCTACTGGGCCTATATCCCAAAGAGATCTTAGAGAAGGGAAAGGGACCCACATGTGCAAGAATGTTTGTGGCAGCCCTTTTTGTGGTGGCTAGAAACTGGAAACTGAAGGGATGCCCATCAATTGGAGAGTGGCTGAATAAATTATGGTATATGAATGTTATGGAATATTATTGCTCTGTAAGAAACGACCACAGGATGATTTCAGAGAGGCCTGGAGGGACTTGCATGAACTGATGCTGAGTGAAACGAGCAGAACCAGGAGATCATCATACACAGCAACAACAGTATTACATGATGATCAATTCTGATGGACATGGCTCTCTGCAACAAAGAATTGTCTCAAACCAGTTCCAATTGTTCACTGAAGAAGGCCATATACACCCAGGGAGAGGGAAATGAAATATGGACCACAACGTAACATTTTCATGATCTCTATTGACATTTGCTTGCATTGTGTTGCCTTTCTCTGATTCTTTTTTTTTCTTGTAGATAGGATTTTTCTTGCATTACTTGTCAAGCATTTCAACATTATTAACATGTAGTGGACTTCCTGCCATCTAGGGGAGGGGAGGAGACTGGGGGTAAAATTTGTAATGGAAAGCTTTGTAAAGATCAATGTTGGGGAACTACCCATATATATGTTATACAAATAAAAAGCTTTAATAAAAAAAAATGAAAAAAAGCTCACAATTTACTGGTATGATACAATATTGATAGACACAGACAGAAAGACAGACAGAGAAAGAGATAAAGATATATATATATATATATATATATACACAATATGTATACGTATATATAAATGAGTACAGAAAAAGTAGTATCTTCTTTTTTCTCTGTTCAAAATTTGTTTACATTTAACTAAATAATTCTAAATTAAGCATGAAAGCTGTTTTCAGGGTAAATGGAAAGAAAGCAACAGGTAATAAGCCTATGTCACAAAAACAGAAGAGTTTTACTTGATATAAAAATATTTCAAAATATACCAATTTTGCCAAATATTACAACTACTATCCAAATCAAATAATAATCCAAGTACTACTCTATGAAGTATTTTTATTAAAACTTTGATATTAGTGTAAACTTGGTTGATAAACATGATAACTAGTTATCCTTGTAAGTCCTTGAAATATGAATCAAAAACATGAATGGGCTTCTTTGAAAAAGTTGACATTTTTTTGTCAAACATTCAGCATAAAAGATATTCCCATATTGTCTACAATGATGTCATCTCACTATAATTGAAAAAGCCTTTTCCACAAACCATACAATTCTGTACCTCATTGTCTTCAGCTCATTTTCTATTTAAAGGTAATTTGAAGAGGGAAAGAGCATTAATAATTATAAAGTTCTGACAGGAAAAGATACTGATAAATGTTCGAGGGGATGTGGGAAACCTGGGACACTAACATTGCTGGTGGAGTTGTGAATTGATTCAGCCATTCTGGAAAACAATTTGGAACTATGCCCAAAGGACTATCAAATTGTGCAATGTCTCTATTGGATCTGTATCCTAAAGAGATCATAAAAAACATATGCAAAAAATGTTTGTAGCATCTTTTTTTATGGTGACAAGAAACTGAAAACTAAGTGGATGCCCATTAGTTGGGAAATGACTGAATAAGTTATGGTAGATGCATATTATGGAATATTATTGATCTATAAGAAACTATGAGCAGGTTGATTTTCAGTAAGGCCTGGAGAGAGTTATATGAACTGATGCTGAGGGAAATGAGTAGAACCAAGAGAATGTTGTACACAGCAACCACAAGATTATAGGATAATTAACTGTGATGGATTGGCTCTTTTTAACAATAGAGTGATTCAGGCCAATTCCAATACATTTAGAGGGAGAGAGCCATCTTCATCCAGAAAGAGGTTTCTGGGGACTAAATGTGGATCACAACATAGTATTTTCATCTTTTTTGTTGTTGTTTGCTTGCTTTTTTTCTCTCATTTCTTTCTCTTTTTGATCTGATTTTTCTCGTGAAGCATGATAAATGTGGACATGCATATAGAAGAATTGCACATGTTTAGCATATATTGGATTACTTGCTGTCTAGGGAATGGGGTGGGAGAAAGGAAAGGAGAAAAATTTAAAACACGAGGTTTTGCAATGGTGAATGTTGAAAATTGTCTTTGGGGGCAGCTAGGTGGTGCAGTGGTTAGAGCACCAGCCCTGAAATCAGGAGGTCCTGAGTTCAAATCTGATTTCAGACACTTCCTAGCTGTGTGACCCTGAGCAAGTCACTTAACCCCAATTGCCTCAGCAAAAAGCAAAAAAAAAAAAAAAAAGAAAAGAAAAAATTGTGTTTGTATGTATTAAATACATACAAATATATTATTTAAAAATATATATTATTAAATAAAATAAAAATATATTATTAAAAAAAGAATATAAAATACATTCACCCCAAAACTTGTATAGGGGATTTGGGTTTTACTTCCAATGGCCTAGAAATCTTGTCCTTATTGGAAGAATAATGAATTATATATAATATATGTTTTATATATACATATATAAATTGTCATGTGCTATACAACATTATTATATGAAATCACAGATTAACATATTGTATTAATATAATCATGTCAATACAGTATATAAATAGATATTTAGATTCAGAATCGCTCTAAAATAATGGAAATTCACAGATGCTGGTGAAAAATTACACCATGACTTTGTGCTATACCATATATTATAAAAGGTTAAGAAATTAATTGAGGAACTATTTTACATCTCTCAAAGGAAAAAGACGTCTTTATTCTTCCTTCACAATGACCTGTCAGAATGAATGTTTTATGAAATTGGCCATTCCTAGTTTTATACCTCTTCTAATCTTGGCTTATTCAGGTTATTAACCACTTAAGCTATGAATACAAACACTAGAAGCCTATTGCTGGTCTTGTCCCTTGCATCCTATAAATTTATCAAGTGGGCTGAGGTAACTTTGGGTCCTTTGATTAACCAATCTTCTTCTTCCACCTACCCCCACTGCATTAGATTTAAGGATCCAGTGGGCCTTTCTCTTTCCTGTGTAGTTTCTTTCCACACTCCAACCTCCTAAAAAGTCAGTATTTCCTTCTACGTCTCCAAATTTTCTTGTTTCTTGTTGTTGTTTGATTTTACCTTGAAGCACATTCACATTTTTAAAGGAATACTTACTCTTTCCCTATTACCCTGGAGAATAGAAAGAGATATACTTATTTATTCATTTATTTTTATTGACAGGATAATGACATTTGCTTTGAGCATAGACAGCAGTTGCTTGGCCATGATAGAAAAGCAAACATTGTGTACTGTGCAAATCTACAAAATTCTGTAAGAAAGATCTTCAGTCCTTTGTAGTTCTAGTTGGTAACTTCTTGTATCCAATTCTTGTGTGAAAATATGCCAGTTGAAACTGCCACTTGCTGGATTTCCATCCTTAAATGCATATTGCTCTTTTGTAATGTTTTGAGTTGTATTGTTTTTAAAGAATGCATATATAACTCCATGAAAACATGATAAAGTTTTATGAATTCACTGGGAGGTGGGGGAGGTCCTTTTAACTTTTTTCAGGAGTTAAATAAGATTCTCAACAGTCTTTGATTGAAAAGCTAGCAGTTTCTTGCTAGAGATTCAATTCAAAAAGCAACAGCTCAATGCACTGTTTAATAAATACTGGATTCAGAGTCAGAGGACCTAGGTGAAAATCTCAGAGAAGGGAATATGTATTTATTAAACATCCACTATATGCCAGGCATTGTGCTACGTGCTTTGTAAACATGATCTTATTTGATGATCACAACAACCAGAAGCCATTTTTGAACTCAGGTATTTACTCCAGGCCAGCATTATGTGCACTATGGCACCATCAGCAGTCTCCTAGCCTGACTATGAGACCTTGGGAGAATTACTGAAATTTTTGCAAGGGTTGTGAGGGCAAAATATGACAATGTTTTTAAATCACTTTGCAGATTTTAAAGTACTATATAAATGATTGTTGTTGTCATTGTTGCTATATGTTTGCTATTACTATTACTATTAATATATGAAGCTGACATCAGTCTAAAATACAACCCATCCATTTTTCCTGATTTTGTTTTCCAAGGCTAAGTAGAAGTCTAATGCCTCTTCGATACAATGAAAATGAAAATATTTGAAAACAACTATCATGTCCTCCCACATTTCCTCTTCTCTAGGCTAAATATGCTGAGTTTTTTAATAATTCTTTAATGACATGATATCTAGTTCCTTTTCTATCCTTATCACTCTCCTTCGCATATACTCCTGCTTAATCAATAGCTTTCTAAAATAAGGCATCCAGAACAGAGTACCAGAGAGGTCAAAGTCCAGCTGGGAGTAGGGAGAACAAGAGGGAAAAAGCAAGAGATGACAGTAATTCATAAATAATCTTCAAAGAGCAAATGTTTTCTTGTTTTTACAACTTCTGGGCTCAGCCAATTTAGTTTAGGACCATTTCAGCATGAACCCTGAGATGCTCAAATACATTCAAATTTTGAGTTAATGCCACTTTTAAGATATTATCATGAAACGTCCAAACAGAATCTGTGGGGTTCCTTCCTTATTGAGGAAATGTTAGGAATGTAATGGACCAATTTCCATGTCTCATCTAATCACCCAAATCTCCTGAAGGGAATTCATTATTTATTCTGCTTAAATACAGAGATAGAGTTGAAATGACCTCTCTAGTTGCTTTCAAACGCTTTGAAAATTCTTCCTTGGGCTTTTATCATATGCTCTAGATTATGACCAGCCTACTTTAAATGATGGTTTAATTGTTTAGATATATTTATTTTTTCTTTGTTTATATCCCAGACCTCTGAGTTCATCAGTGGAGAGACCTCCTAGTTTAGAAACTCCCTCTATCCTTTCTTCCCTCTGCCCAACCATCTTGCCTCTATTACTAACATTCTGCCTCTAGGACTATATTCTAAGTGATGAGAGTCCTAAACACAACTAGATTTCTTCACCTTGGTCATTTTTAGCGCTTTCATCAAGCAAAAACTCCCCTTCCTTCTCCTATCCTCCCCTGGCCCATTTCTTACTCTGAGATCTATATTTAGATAAAGATTACCATTAGTTCTGGAAAGATGCCAGGCAACTATCTAATTGGTCTATTCATCATATTAATGACTTTCTAAATCAAAATCAAAGTCTCCTTCCCTGGTCACCATTTACCCCCTAACCCCACCACTCTGTCTATCTTTGTGTCTCCTCCTTCCCTACATGCAGGCTCTCTCTCCCCCCTCTCTCCCCTTTTCCTCCTCTTCCTCCTTCTTTTTTTTTCTTTTGTGAGTTGTTTCCCCTTTAAGATTTTAAACTCCCTGAGGATAGAGATTGTCTTTCTTATTATTTATTTATTCATTCATTCATCTTTTATTTATTTTTGTATCTCCAGTATTTAGTGCAGTAGTAGATTCTTAATAACTATTTATTGAATTGATTCGGGTAATTATAATTGTTCTTTAAGTCAGAGTCAGTATCCATATATTTTCAGGGCTGCCACTAATCCACAAAATGCTAACTCTTCTATGCAAAAAGATATGCAATGACATAAATTATCATAGTATGTGCATAATAAATGTTTATTGATTTGAAGAATTGAATTAAATACCACCAATCTGACTTGTCCCATATTTTGTGCAGTACATCTATATTGCCTGATTCTAGCTCAGCTTCTCAGAAGACATGAGATATTACTTTGATGAGGACAACTGTATGTTTGCTTACGTTTCCCTGGTTCTATCATCCCCTTGAGGGATCCGGGATGATAGGAACTGTCAGGAGAGTCCTTGGAGGAAGAGAACAAAACACAAAATATCTGAGAGGGCAGTGGAAGGAGGATACTCTAATCTGCCTTTCCAGCCAAACACCTTGGGAATATCCAAGGCTTTGGAACAAGCAAGTGGGTGCTACTACCAAATGATATTGGAAGAATCTCTCTTTTTTAACTTGTCCCCTCAGAGTACATAAGGTGAATGTCATGCTATCTTATCTGTTGTTTGTACTTTGGTTCCCCCAGGAGATCAATGATATCACAAGGATGATATCTTGACTTTTGAATTAATTAAATTTAAGTGAAACAGAGTTATTCGGTCATCATCAGCCTCACAGTCCAATCAAGACAATCAAGACAACTGGAAATGGCCCAGCTATCTTATCTAAAGAATGATTTTAAAATATTCTAGGATACTTAGATGGAAGGCACAACAGAAAGACTGATATATCTGTTCAGAGAGAAACAAATTGAGTTTGGAAACTCACTTTCTCAGGGCACATTCAAGTTCATCCTTCTCCTTGTGGGCTTCCTGGAGCTGACAGAATATTCTGGAGAGAAACTCTTCAAAGTTGGAGAGCAAGTTAGGTTCATGCTTTTTTAGTTGCTCCCAAAGTTGCTTAATATCACTTTCACTGTTAAAAAGAAAAAAAAAGAAGAGGGAAATTGAAGAATAGTGTGATTATTGGTGAAATATGTAAAGTCGAGGCAATGAGGGCTATCGAGTTACTTCTGAGCCTAGCAAGCAACATCAATCTATTAATTGTCCAATGTACCTCAGAACATGGATTATGTGGTCAAACCCTCTCAACCCAATAGTTTCCAATATATAAAAGATGGGGAAGGTAAGAGAATCCAGGTAAATTTAAAGATTAGAATTATGAAACCTGGAAGAGAACGCTTAGAGGTGGGAAAGAGTGGCATTTGATACTGAAAGTTGAAGACCAAGAGCTAGAAGACATCTCTCCTCCTTGTACCCTCCCTACTGAGAATTAATGCAAAAACAACAGAGAAGGGAGGGAAAAAAAAAGAAAGCTGAGACATATATTGAGAAAGGTACAAATAGAATCAGAAGACATGAAGAATTTTAATTGTATTTATTTATTTTAGGGAACAATTCAATGTGGGTGGGGAAAAGGGAATCATTGAGAAGTGTCAAAGTGCCAGTGTTAGAAAAAGAATTAGCATCAATAAAACAGAAGGAAGACTTGAAGGTATCAGAAGTCCTTATGTATGAAATTCTGAAAATACAAAAAGAAATTTTGGATATGGAAGGAAAGGGGAAGTTGCCCAAAATGCTGAATATAGATGACTAGGGAGGCAAAAAAAATTCAATTAAAAAAAGACATGTAGAGAAAATGGAGGCAGGAAGAGATAATGGAGGATGAACATAAATGGATGACATGGTCTTGTACAAATAGGATCACAAACACTAAATTTCAGAATGTGCTAAAGCTGGCAAAAAATAAAAACTAAGAATAGCAAAGGTTTTTAAGCTCTATGGTGGGAGATTATGGAAGGAGAGATCAGCTTATCACTAGGAAAGGATAAGATAACAAATGAAAAGAAAGAGAAAGAAAGGATGAAACAACAATAAAAGAAAAATGGGGGAAAGGAAAAAACAGAACTACTTATATTTTTATTTGTTCTTTCTGACAAGCTGATTGATATTAGGACTGAAAAGTCTAGAATAAAAATGGTAACAGGGTGTTCTAGCTATCCTTGATGAGTTCAAGCTACCTGGTCCAAATAAAGTTTATTCCTGATTTTCTCTTAAGTGATATGTAAAATATTTCTATAATCTCCCAGAGCTTTATAGCCCAGAACATACATGATTATTGGAAATATCTATAATTTGTCAGCAGTAGGAACTCTCTCTATCAATATAAGTCTTATATATCTCAACATAACTATGTATTACTAATTAGCTGGGGTATCTCTCTCTTTATGGTAAGAAAGGTTTTGCACACAGCTCTATTAACGCTTTCTACCTCCCCATGTGGCACAGATTTTCCATACACCTTGCAGGAACTTTCCCCTAATCATGCTTACATACATTGGGTCCGCTAGCTTTCTCCTAAGCACTTACTTTTTCCCCCTTTGTACACTATGGAGAGAAGTTGAGTGTCAGGAAAGATGATTAGAGAATTCTGTCTCTAAAGAGATTTTAATTCTACATGTGCTACAATGAGTCTGAGGAGATCAATGAAAAGTTCCAGTAGGAATTCAATCTCACCAACTGCAAGTTGGGGGCACCTCTCTCCACATGCTTCTTTAATTCTCATACTATCCATATTCTGTAATGGGAGTTCACCATAAAGCAGTGGTTCTTAACCTAGGATCCATGAACTTTAAAAAAAAAGTATAAAACAATTTCCTTTTAAATCCCATGTATTTTATTTTATGCATATAAAAACATTATTTTAAGAAGGGGTCCATAAGTTTTAACAGGCTACCAAAAGGATCTATGATACATAAAAGTTTAAGAACCTCTGCCAGAAGGGGACCCCAAATCCTCTCAGGATCTGTATCCAAATGTCCCAAACTCTCAACTTGACTAAGATTGGAACTCTTTCTTCCATTCATATACTTTGACTCAATGACATTCCCCTTTAGTGTGAATATCCATGTCACTTCCTAATCACACCCTAACTCATATCACAAATCACTCTAAACTCAACGTATACCATTTTCTGTATTCCTCACACTCCATTCCAGACCCACTCCATCACAAACATCCAGGGCTGAGCCTCCAAACATATCTGCTCCAACCAGGGTCAGTAGAATATTCTCAAGCTCCTTTATATGCCTATGGTTAGTGAATTACTGCAAATAATTCTAGGCATTCTTCAACTGAAGTATTCTGCTGCTGCCCCTTCAGCATCAATCATGTCACACCAGAAGTCTGTTTTCCAATTCATTCATTCATTAAGTACCTACCATATACAATATTTGTCACTAGTCAGAAAGACAAATAAATGGTATGGTTGCTGCCCTCAAGGAAATAAGATATATAAACAGATATATAAAATGGATTAGGATATGAAAAGCAGAGTGCTATGAGACTAGATGAATTATTAGATTAGATCACTAACTGTTTAGGGAAAGGAAGAAATAAGGACAACTTCATGTAGGAGAGAGAATTTGAGATGAGGAAGGATTTCTGTCTTTGTTGAAGAAAACTAATTTCCAATGTCAATAGATTGACCTTTATTGACCTTCCGTATAGCTTTTTTTTATCTGAGACAAATCCTGTAGGTGGTGTTTTTCTCCTGGTCCTCTGCCATCAAGACCCAGAGGGATGCTTCATGATTACTACCTTGAACGTGCACAGGTAGGCAACTACTAGGGCAGCTTGGGAATGTTCCTTCTTTCCAAGAAAACCTTTCTATTCTTCACCTCAGCAGGGTGATGAATGAGGGTATGTTGCAATTGATTTGTGAAAGCAAGAAGGCAGAGGCTATTTCCATTAACCCAGTGCCTAATGGAGGAATCAGCCTCCATTCCATCTGAAGGTGACTAGAGGTAGCTTGTAAAAAGAATTTAAAATATATGAGTCACTGTATCCTAAAATGACCCTTATAAAGTATCTGCAGAGCTTACTGAGTTTATAGGCTAGAGAACGAGAGTCAGGTGAGATATTTTTGTGGCAGAGCAGTGTAACTCTGAGGGGTCTGGTCACCTGGGTGGGCTCTTCCTGTGTATCTCTGCTTGTGTACCAGTGTTTATTGGGAAAATCGTACACATCAGGTCATCACTATAAGCTGTTTGAGGTATTAAGGTGATTGAATCCAGTAAAAAGATTGGGCAATGCCTGCTCTGTTAGAGGCCCAACATAAAACCAATCTATGCCACAAGCTGTGCCCAGGGGCAACCCCCTCCCTATTTTCTTAGGTTTTTCTGTGCCAGAGGTTAAAGTATCCTCTCTGGAGAAGTCTTCTCTCTGCCCTGCCATTAGGATTTGGCCACATTTTTATTAAAAAGCCAATTCAGGTGACAAATTTTCTGACTGCTCCCTCCCTGTGGATACCAGCTGCTATCTTCTCCTAAAATCCTTCCATTCTTGCAATTAGCTATTGCTGCAACAATCCCACCCATAAAATTCTCTTGCAAAATTCTGACAGTGTGCTCATCACCGGGTGCACAGTCTCACTGGCCTCTCCTGACCCTGTCACAATCCTAAAAAATAATCTTCTAGAAATCATTAAGCTACAAATACTCTATCTGAGCTGACAAACTGCTAGTCCCACTGATATACTCCCCATCCCTCGGATCCTAATCTAACCATCTATATCTTCTACTGTTAATCCTTTTCCCCAAGCTCTGAGAGGGTCAGTCCTTAGCTGCAGGATTCTCCTACTTATATAAGTTATTGAATCTGATTTCAGTAGATACAGGACTTAAAAGCAATAAGAAGATAAATGTTATATACAATCTATTTTAGGGAAAGACCAGTTTCTATTAGTTCCAGCCTATGAGCCAATGTTTAAATTCATTTTTTCTCTTGATAAAAGAACTTTATGGAAGAAATGGAGGTGTCTAGAGAGGTATGTGTGTTTGGGTTGAAAGCCTGGATACCTAGGAAGATTGGTCTACCAAATGACAGAAAAAAAACCCTGATGTAAATAACTAAGTTATGCCTAACATAAATTTCTGCTTCAGTATGCTAGAAAAAGGGTCCAGATTGGTCACACTGCTCCTTTCTAACTTAATGACTCTGGCCAAGTCAGTTCTCCGATTCTCAATTTCTTAAATGTTTACTTTGTTTTCTAAGCCATTTATATTATGATCAAATATACTAAACAACAAATATGAGTGGTTTGTTATGATTGTTGATTAGAGGAGAGAGAGAAAGAGAAATAGAGACAGAGACAGAGACAGAGACAAAGAGACAGACAAAGACAGAGACAGAAAGAAAAGATAGGGAATCCTATTTGTTAAAGAATTGGGAGACTTTTTTCCTCAGAAAAACTAGGCCAGGTGCATACACATACACTATTATGGGTTTCAGATGTACAGTGCAAAAGTATTGGAGAGCAATAAAGGCATTGTCTCAGGGACTGAGACCAAGTAAATGCTTCATGCAGATAGCCCTGAGTTTCTTGTATTTTCACTGCGGCCAGGTATGAAAGAAAAACCTGGTTCTAGGGGGAAAAGGAAAGCAAAAAGGGGAAAACTACGAGCAGGTTGATCTGAGCTGAAAACCTAGTGTATACAAATTGGAGGAAATTGTCATAAAATATAGAATAATAGGCCCTGGGAAAGGGAGAGTTTGGGAGAGAAGGGTATAGGGAGGCTGGAACTTGTGTTGGCTTCTCCCAATCTGTCTATGCCACCTGAAATCAGGCTACAGGTACACTCTGAAATGGTAATTACCATCTGGAATAGGCAGAACTACAACCATATCTCCTTTGTGTGTGATCCTTGTCTAGATTCCTCCCCTTTCCCTTTCCCCATGGAAGAAAGTTTCTTCATCTTAAAAAAAAATTCTGGCCTCTTTTGGGTTGTTATTTTCCAGAGCAAGGAAACCCAGTGGAACAGATGCTGCTGATTAGGATCATCTTTCATTTCTATCTCTATATATCTCTGACTAAAACCTATGCAAGTCAAACCAACCTTGAGATGGTTGTACTTCTCAAAAGGTAGGAATCTTTTGATCCCAGTAAGTTCTTACCAAAAATGAAAGGAAATGGGCAAGATGTTTTTTCCTGTAAAGAACCAGGAAAAAAAGAAGCATGGATGGGTCACTACAAGGGAGCATCAAAAAGGGGATTTCTGTACCAGTGATACTTGGTATTAAGAAAAGATCAAGGTAGCAGCTAGGTGATGCAGTAGATAGAATGCTGGTCCTGGAGTTAATAAGACGAGTTTAAATCTGGCCTCAGACACTTACTAACTATAATCCTAGGCAAGTCACTTAAACTCTGCTTCAGTTTCTTCAGCTGCAAAGTTGGGATATTAATAACACAGTGTTGAGAATTAAATGAAATAATATTTGTAAAAGGCACTTGATATATCAAATAGCACATAATAGGCATTATATTGCTCATTTCCTCTCCTTCCCTCCCTAGTAGAAAGAACCTGGGTTTAAATTTAAGCTTTACTGCTTAAGATCTATGTGATCCTGAACAAGCTCTTTTATCTGCATGGATTTCAACTTCCTCCTTCATAAAATAAAGTTGGACTGGACTATCTCTATGTACCCTTCTAACTTTAAATCCTATTATCAAATGAGAAGGTCGGGGTAGATGAAGAGATTTCCTCTCAGGCCATGTCCCAACACCAATGATACAGGGACCCAAAGTGGTTGCCATTGCCTTAAAGGACTTACTCTTCTAAAATTTTCTGTGCTCCGAGTTTATCCATCAGTATGTGGAATTGGTCTTCCTCATCTTCATCCCTGTTTTCAATCACTTCTTCCCACCTGGACTCATAGACTTTCTCTTCCTGGGGCTGAGCCCCCTCTTCATCAGAGATACTTTGGTTAAAGAAGAAATGACCTAGGGATCAAAATGAATAGAACAATTTAATAACTGTAAGAGAAGCAGTACCCCTCTCCTTATCTCATTTGATGGCCAATTGACTAGAGAGATGACTGTTAGCAAACACAAAACATCTCTTCAATTTATTTAAGGTGGAAATAATTCAAATGGAAAATAAATTAGCCGTGCCTTTAAATGCTTTAAATATCTCAACCTTGGAAAGATACTATAGAATGGGAGCTGCTTGTAAAACAGACTTCTGGGGCAGCTAGGTGGCGCAGTGGATAGAGCACCAGCCCTAAAGTCAGAAGGACCTGAGTTCAAATCTGGCCTCAGACACTTAACATTCCCTATCTGTGTGACCCTGGGCAAGTCACTTAACCTCAATTGCCTCAGCAAAGGAAAAAAAAAAAAAAAAACAGACTTCTGTTTGGGGGAAGGGGAGAGGATTTCTTTATCTTCTTGTCCACCCTCCCTATATCAGCTATATAA
The DNA here is from genome assembly GCA_023553655.1 of Myrmecobius fasciatus. Classification (NCBI taxonomy): domain Eukaryota; kingdom Metazoa; phylum Chordata; class Mammalia; order Dasyuromorphia; family Myrmecobiidae; genus Myrmecobius; species Myrmecobius fasciatus. The sequence goes on along the minus strand of JAJPUD010012454.1, from coordinate 23,576 downwards.
CTTCAAAGATGAGTTCCTAGCATACAGTAGGAAACAAAAGCATATACTATAAACCCAAAATCAAGAAACTAGCCTCTGCCAGCAGAAAAGAAGATGAAACTATAGAGGAGGGTTGACAATGGAAATCTAGCTGAAGAACCCACTTAACAAAGATGCTGTCTCAAGCTGCAAGAGGATTTTATAAAGAGAGAAGAGACTTCCAGAGTTTGCAGTACCAGGAGTTGTGAGTGGCCTATGTCACATTTGTAAAATATGTGTTTCACTGCATTTATGCTTTTAAATTTTAACCCACTCTTTTCATAGTTGCTATGTGTATTTGTGGGATAGTGCACCCCAAATTTTGGGGGAAAATGTTTTATAATTATAATTATTTCCATTTCTTTTGAGGAAATGGCTTTACTAAGAAGCAATTAAATCTACTAGCTGATTGTTAACTATAGTGTTAAGAATACAGTTCCTTAGGATTTACACACTGAACCGAAAATACATGCTCCCTTTTGTGGATTCAACCCACAAGTGTGAGTATAAGTTGAAGAAGTAATTTTGAGGGGTTGCTATGTAATAATTTGGTTCAGAGGGCTTCAAATTTGTCTATATATCAGTAGTCCCTTGTAGGCTGGAGTAGGTATAAAAGAATATCTCAAAGTCAGACTTTAAGTACAACATTCCAAAAGTCATATCCCCTTCTCTTTATAACTTCTATCTGAAAGATACTTTTTGCTACAGTGGGGATGCAATGAATTCCAAAACTAATAATCATAATAGCAGCATCTCATATATATAGCACCCTGAGCTTCTAAGAAATTGTATGAAGAAATCCTCATAACAATCCTGTGAGGAAGGTAAGACAAGTATTAATATTACCACTCAAAAGATACTGTGGAAGCTCATAGATATTATGTACTTTGCCCACATTCCCACAACTAGGAACTATCAGAGCTTGGACCCACAGAATCATAGTATTAGAGTCAGGAAAAAAAATATTAGTGGTTAACTTCTTAGATTTATCTAAACAAAAAACTTCTATTATAATATAATTGACAGTGGTTATCCTATTTGGTTAAGGAATTTCAGTGAAGGGAAATGTACTACTGACTGAGGCAGTCTATCTACATTTAGAGAGCTCCTGTTTCTTGAAACTACATCTTATTTGAGTCCATCACTTCTTTAAAAAATTATTTTAACTTCCAAGTTTTCTCCCTCCCCCTGCTTCTTTCTCATCCAGTGAAAAAGTAAGAAAAACAAGACCCATTACAAATCTATATAGTCATGCAAATGTTCATCTTAGCCATGTCAGAAAGAAAGAAAGAAAGAAAGAAAGAAAGAAAGAAAGAAAGAAAGAAAGAAAGAAAGAAAGAAAGAAAGAAAGAAAGAAAGAAAGAAAGAAAGAAAGAAAGAAAGAAAGAAAGGAGGGAGGAAGGAAGGGAGGAAGGAAGGAAGGGAGGAAGGGAGGAAGGGAGGGAGGAAGAAAAGTAGGGAGGTAGGAAGGAAGAAAGGTAGGAAGGAAGGAAGGAAACAAAGAAGGAAAGAAAAAGAAGAAAATATGTAACTAAAAGAGCTGCTATAAATATGTTTGCATTTAAGAGTTCTTTTTCCCTTTCCTTGATTTTTTTAGGATATATGCATAGTAACAGTATCACAAGGTCAAAGGCTATTAGCAGCATAATATTTTGGAAGAGCATAGTTCCAAATTGCTTTCCAGAATTGTTAAATAAGTTCATAAATCTGTTTTCCTATATAACCCCTCCAGGATTTGTCACTTTCCTTTTTTGTTATCTTAGCCAATCAGATGAATATGAGGTGGTACATCTCAGAGTTTTATGAAATTTCCATTTCTCTAATTATTAGTGATTTGGAGCATGTTTTCATATTGCTATTGATGGTTTGAATTTCTCTGAAAATTGTATATACATGTCCTTTGATTATTTATCCCAGAATTCATTATTCCTAATACATGCATTTTACCTATTTTCACAGTAATTATAATATGGGAGATAAGACATGTCTATGATAATGCATATTAATTCCATCTGTAACACAACATAGAATATGGCACTACTTATAAGAGAGATATAAGATGCTGTGTAGTTGCTTAAGAGAAAATAATAATATTATTAATGATAATAATAAACACAAATACAGTGCCTATTATGTTCCAGGCATTGTGCTAAGCCCTTTACAAATATTATCTCATTTGATTCTCACAACAACCCCAGAAAGTTGATGCTGTTATAATCCCCATTTTACAGATAAGGCACCAGAGGGAAACTGAAATTAAGCACCTTGCCCAGGATCACACAGCTAATAAGAATCTCAAGTTGGTTTTGAATTCAGTACTTACTAGGCCCAGCACTGCCACCTGACTACCCCAACACATATTTTGCAATCATCTCATGGACTTCAGGGCAGGGGAAAAAATTCTAGTGTGGTAGTAAAGAGGTCTGGTTTCCAAGCTCTACTTGTACACTATCTATTTAACTTTGGACAAAATATTCAACCTCTCTAGGTAGACTTCGGTTTCTTTCTTTATAAATTAAGGGATAAAAACACATTATATCTAAGGTTCTTTTTAGCTTTTGACATCTTAAAAAAATTATATTCATTTATATATGATGAGGCAGTCAAAGAATGTTCCTATACACTCTGCCCAGTCATCTAGAATCACCAGAACTTGTCCATCCTGTTTGGTATACATTGTGCCATTCTGACTTTTGTGGATTTTTTTTTTGCATTTAAGTCCCTCACTCTAAGATCACACAAATCCACTAGAAATCCCTCCAATCTTGGTTCTAAAAGTCAATTGTCCTTTGACAATTGTTTTTTACACAACAAGGAAAAAAAAATGGACTTAAAATTTAGAAGTCCATCTCTGACACTATCAGCTCCAGGGATGTAGGAAAATCATTGAACTTTTCTAAGACTCAGTTTCTTCATCTATAAAACAGAATTGATAACATTTATTCTACTCAACACAAAAGATTGAGAGGAAAATGTCTTAATAACTTAAAAGTGTAAAGTGCTAATTAAATTTATTATAGTTGTTCAGTCACATTCAATTCTTTGTGACCCCATTTAGGATTTTCTTTTTTTTTCTTTTTGCTGAGGCAATTGGGGTTAAATGACTCACCCAAGATCACACACTTAGGAAGTATTAAGTGTCTGAGACCAGATTTGAACTCAGGTCCTCCTAACTTCATGGCTGGTGCCACCTTACTACCCCATTTAGGATTTTCTTGGCCGAGATCCTGGAGTGGTTTGCCATTTCCTTCTCTAGCTGATTTGACAGATGAGGGAACTGAGGCAAATGGGGTTAAGTGACTTTCCCAGCATCATACAGCTAATCAGTGTCTGAGGACACATTTGAACTCAGATCTTCCTGACCCTAGGCTTGGTGCTATTGGTGCAATGTGTTGGTCCTGAAGGTGGGAAGTCTCATCATCCTAAATTCAAATCTAGCCTCAGATGTGTTACTTATGTGACCCTGAGCAAGTCACTTAACCCTGTCTGCTTCAGTTTCCTCATCTGTAAAATCAGCTGGAGAAGGAAATAGCAAAGCACTCTGGTATTTCTGCCAAGAAAATCCCTAATGGGATAACAAAGTTTTTAACATGACTGAAATGACTGAACAACAACAAAACATGATGATACAACTTCCTAAGTTTGACTTTCAACTCTCAGCTAGACTCCAGCTGAAATGAACTGTCCACTTTGCCCATTCTCCATTGACTTGGATTAAGGTAAGCAGTGGAATATAAATACATTAATCACAGAATATCAGAGCTGTCAGGGACACCAGAGGCCATCTAGTTTAAACTCATACCCTCTACTGTCCAGGATAATGATCACAAAAATTTTAAGTACCTCTAAAGAGCAGGCACTACCTCCTTCTCAAGAATTCCATTCTGCCCAGGGCAATCTTGATTGTTAGGAAGTTTTATCATATATCTAACTCCCTCAACATCCATTCATCACTGTTCTTACTTCTATTCTCTAGGACCAAGCAGAACAAACCCAAACTCCCGTCCACTTAACAACAAATACTTGAAGACAGATACTATGTCTTCTATTAAGTCTCTTCCCAGCTATTTCTACTTATTTCCATTTCCTTCAAACATTCATCTTATGGACCTGAGACCGTTCACTTTCCTGATAATTCTCTAGATATGCTACAAATATCTTTCCTAAAATATGTTTTTTTCGGAATGAAAGAAACTCTTTGAGACCTAGCTAAAATGCTATAGGTTTAACCTGAATGGTAAGAGTAGAGCAGGACTATTCCCTATCTAGACAGTGCCTCTATTCATTAATTCTATAATTACATTAGTTTTTTGGCTGCAATGTCACACTGTTATTTCAAACTAAACTTGAAATCTACTTAAACCCCCAAAGTTTTTTTACATAAAGTTTTATCTAACAATACTTTTTTTCATCCTATGTTTGCATTAGATGACTTTTAAAATACAAGTATGTCTTTCTTCATTTCTATCTCCTATTTCTTTCAAGTCCCAGCTAAAATTTCACCCTCTACAGGAAGCTTTTCCTGATCCCCCTTAATTCTAGTGTCTTCCTTCTAATTAATTATTAATTAATTAAAATATAATTATTAATTATATAATTTATATTGCATATGTCTCATTTGTACACTGTTATTTGCATGTTGTCTCTCACCTTAGATGATGGGCATCTGAAAAGTGGGAAATCCCTTGTACCTTTCTTTGTATCTCCACCATGTAACACATGGTGTTATGATAGGTGGTATATGGTAGATGTTTAATCAATGTTTATTGACTATTGACAATTATACTTATTAAATTTTCTCCATCCTTTTAGTCTGTTAAGATCCTTTTGAATCCTTACTTTTGTAATAAAATCAATCATCCCTTCTTCCCACTTTTGTGTCATTTTAAAATCTGATACTCATACCATGCATTTACTGGGAGTTCCAATGGAGGAACAGGCTAAAATGGCTAAAAGGATCGGGGAAGATTTCACAGAAGAGTTAGCAACTGAGTAGCATTGAATAAACAATAGGAACAAGAAAAACTAAGGTGCCTAAACAAACTGCAGTCTTGGTTCATGAGACCCTAAATCACTGAGCAGGAATATGACTCATGATGAATTGTTCTTCACCTTTTTTAAGCTCTCATTCTTTGCACAAGTTGAGAAAATCTAGAAACTACAAATATATGACTACATGTGAATTGAGGACTCACTGAATCCACTGGTGAACTCCTCTGGAGTCAGGAAGCCGTTGCCATCAGCATCCAGGGTATCAAATACATGCTCCAGATCCTCCAAGCTGAGAGGCAATTCACTGTGAAGCCGCTGAAAACAACAAAAACGGTGTTTGTTACAGAAAATAACACATCCAACGTGGGCTGACTAAGGAGGGACTTACAGGACCACTATAAATTGGTCTGAACTTTAGCTAATGTTCCAGAAAATGCTTCCTTCCTAGTGATAGTCAGACTTACAGTGATTTTTGTCTTTCTTTTGTATCCCCAGCACTTAGCTCCGTGTCTGGAACCACAGTAAATGTTTCATAAATGCTTGAAATTTATAGTGAACTGATAAAGGCAGAAAAGGTTAAGTCCCAATATAAATCCTTCATTTTGATGATAAAAAAGCTGGAGTCTATAGCAATGAATAATGTGTACAAGGTCACATAGCTAGTCAGAGAAAGAGTTGAGACTCCAACCGTTGTGGTCTCCTGATTTTCAATGCATTTTACTTACTGAACTCCACATTTGAGGATCAGCTCTTCTTAGAAACCCTTTTTGATGAAGGCTTCTGCCTCTTCCTCATGCTTTAATGATAGTTTTTGCTTTAGAAGTAGCATGAAAGTCAATATCAGTCTTTTAGGAAAAGAAAAAGGAAGTGTGCCAGTCATATAACAATGACAGATAAAATAGGGGGAACCTGACCTGCCACACAGGTGTCCTAACATATTCAAAAAAAATCAAGGGGGGCTCCATTATACCAGATGGAACCTCCACTGGGGATTTAAAAAAAACATGGACAAGAATCACATAGCATGAGAAGACATAGATGAGCTACTATCTGGACTGATGAAGTGGGTACCCACTCATGAAATCATAGAACCTCCTAAAGATATATGTATAAGAATGTACAGTCACTTACTGAAGAGAAGATAGTAGAGTTAGAAGTTTTGATCAGAGTAGAAAGGTTTTGTTATAGTTAAAAAGGCAAATGTGATAAGTAAATAAATGAATTGTTACATAGTGCTTGGAACGCAGGTGAGATCATCACAAATTTATAATGGGCCAATCAATTATCACAGTTTAATGACTTTTAGCCGTTTTTAGCTCTTTCGGAGTAATTCTGGAAAAATAGACTGTTTGGGCGTTGGTAATATGGAAATTGAGAAAGAACAAGATTGGATAGCAAGGGAAGTAAAGCTCAAATACAGGTGATGGACTGAGAGAAAAGGTAAGAGTTTTGAGGAGGGATCATGATAAGTACACTTCAACCTTTGAACTGGAAATAAATTAGAAATTTACTCATTATAACAGAGTATTGCTGTGCTGTAGGATGTCAGTATGAAAAATTCAGAGAAGCAAGGGAATAAATGAATGAATGATTATATAGTAATATGGCATATTGGAAGAAGAGTGGGCTCAGGAATCAGAAAACCTCAATTCAAACCCTGATTCTATTTTATTACCTATATTAGTGACCTGAAGCAAGTTCCTTTTCCCTAAGCCTTAGTTTCATCAAATATAAAATGAAGTATATTGGTTTAGAGGACTTTGAAGGCTTCTTCAAGTTCTAAGTTGTCTTAAGTGCCTTATTCTCCATGTATGACATTCTCCTAAGGCAAGCCTATTTAGGTTCTCCTAATTACTGCTCTACCTTAATGTTTTTAATGCAGGAAATGGTGAAAACTCATCAGAGTAACTCCATGAGAATCTAGGTCCTCACATAACCCCAGGTTCTCACAACATTTGTATTTATCACTCTGTACAATTTATTTTCACATTTACATTGACCAAGGCCAGGTAATTGTAGCAATGGGTTGGCAGGAGAGAGAGAATTTTGAATGGCTCAGGTCTTCAATACAGTTGCCCACTTATGTTATATCTTCTAAGAGAAAAAAATCCCTCATCCAGGCTCCCTCTTCTTGTGCCCCCTTTTTCAGGTCTTTTCTCCATCCTCCATTTCTTCCTATCTCACTGGCTTTATAACCACTGGGAAAAGTTGTGAAAGGAAAAAAAAATTGCCTTTGCTGTCATCCTCCTCTCCCTTCTCTCACATTGCTCTCCTCTCCTCTTCTTTCCTCTCCTCTCTTCTCTTTCCCTCTCCTCTTCTCTTCTTCCTTTCTTACTTATTAAGTCATAGAAGCATAAAATGCAGGAAGCTATTTCAGAGATCATCTTGTACAACCCACATCCAAGACAACTTTCTACTTGAGAAAATAAAGTAACTTGTCCTACAGCACACAATGATAAATCTGGAACCAGAATTTAGGTATTCTGAGTTTAAGAATAATTCTGTTAAACTACTCTACAAACTATATAGCTGGTAATTAAAATGTAAGCTGATAATTCAGGCTTGGTGAAATACATTAAGGAATTTAACCAACAGATGGTATTGCTAATTACTAACATGATTTTACTTATCCACAAAGACCAAGTCCTGGGAAGTCTCAAATACTACCAGCTTTTAGCAAGATTTCTTTACCCTTGATTCATGAAGTAAACAGATTTCAGGGATTTCTTGAACTTACATCTTCATTTTCACTAACAGGGAACTGAAACCTAGCATTTCCTTTTATTATGAATGCAAGCAACAAACATTCCAAGAAGAGGTTTCTGATCTCCACCAGATGAGCAAAGAAGTCCAGAATACCCAAAATGATTCAAAAGCCCTGTTTTTGAAGAAGTCCTGAGAGATTGGAAGAATCTTCAGGATGTTCAGGATGTCTTCTCCCTCAGTTTCTTCTCTCCTGGACAGTTCTCATTTCAATTTATTTGTGTGGATTCATTCAATCAGAGATCACAGAATCATAGATTTAGATTTTGAGCTGGGAAGGACCTGGAGGTGCTTTAGTCCAAATGGCTTGGCCAAGATTATATATGAGTAATTGGAGAAGCTGGGCTTAAAGCAAAGTCTTCTAACTTCGAATTTAGTATTCTTTATAGAGACAGCTAGATAGGGCAATGGATAGAATGTTGGGCTTGGACTCAGGAAGACTTGGCTTTGAAAGTTCAAACCTGGCCTCAGACAATAGCTGTGTGATTCTGGGAAAGTCATTTAATGCTGTTTACCTGTTTCCTTATTTGTAAAATGAACTGGAGAAGGAATTGATAAATTACTACACTATCTTTGTCAAGAAAACCTTAAATGAGATCACAAAGAGTTGGAAATAACTGAATAATAATAATAATGGAACAGTGGGGGGCAAGCAATACTGGTCAGAGATAAAATTTTTTGTCTTCACTTTTTTCTTACCTCTCTGTTTTCTAACTTCCCTGTCTCCGTTCTCCCTGGTGAAAAAGTTCTAGGGATTGGCCAAAAGGGAAAAAAACCTAAAAGCTAGAAGGGTGGACATTGAAATATTTGCTTTTGGATGTCTATGGAAGACTGACCACGGAGAAATAAACAAAGATTTGACCCAGTGTTTCTGAATGGGTGCCAATTCCTGTCCAAATTGTTGGATTCTCCTCTGAAGGGACAGAGAACAAAGCAGCAGAACCTCTGGCTTGCTGTCTAAGTTTCTTATTGGCCCTGGGTTGAGACAGGTAGATTTGCATAGATGTAACAGAAGCCCCTGGCCAGATAGTTTGATGAAGGAAGTGGACAGAGAACTGTGTTTTTGAGTTGGGTGCCATTTTAATACTGCTGTTAAACAGCTAGATGATCCTGGACAAATCAGTTGACCTGAGCTTCGTCATCTCTAAGATAAGAGTTGTATTAGATGATTTCTAATATTCTCTTTGGCTCTAAATCCCATGAAACTATAAATACCTATGAATCTATCCACCTCCAAATAGGTTCAAATAAGCTTGATGTCATAAAATTCTCCTTTTTATTTGGAAGAGGAATTTCTCCCCACAAAGTTCTTTACCCAAACCCATCCCTCATTTAAGGGGAAACCTGTATTTGTTCCACAGATACTGAAAGTGACTTATGATGAAAGAGAAGGAACAATTTTGATGTTTTAGTTGGGGCAAGAAAAAGGGGAGATATTTCTTTTGTGATACCCATCTGAAAAATAAAGCAAAAAGAGCTAGCAGGTGTGAAAATCCATAAAACAATATGCAAGAGCACTTGGCAATATCCTGTGGCAATCTTCTAGCAGATCAACCATTAAATTTAATTTGGCAGGTAGCTACATTAAGAGAGACTGTGATGCACATCAGAATGGGAAGAAGGGATGATGGGGAAGCCATTTGGAAGAATTAAATTAAATATGATGTTCTTTAAAAGAAAGAGAGAAGGACAAGGGAGTAGCAGAGATTGTAGGCATGCATCTGTTTAGCATCCAGAAGAATTTCTGATTTTATCTATAATCCATAAACCATCTGTTTTAAAAGCTATGTTGGAGGGTGAGTGGAGGATTTTTAGAAAACAGAGAGACTTTATTTTGCAAGGGAGACATTTATTAGCTTCCTTTCAACCAAATATCACCATGTTAGAGGTAGAATATACAAACCAACTTAGATTCTTCCCTGCCATCAGCCTTTCAGGGATGACTTCAATAATCCTCACCCACATCTTTCTTTGTCTTAATTCTTCTCTAAATTTTGCCTCCAACATCATGATATACACTTGGAGTATTATGGTTGGAACTCTGAAATTTTATTTAGTCCATTCTCCTATTTTAGGATCATTTGCATTTAAACCATCACACCTACATTAATCTAAAGCTCACCAGGAAAGGTGTCCTTGCTATCACTCACTCCATTATTTTCTAATATCAACTCTCATAAACCTTTCCAAATGTCTTAATCCAAATCTTTCTTGCTATATCTCAAGTATATTTCCTGCTTCTTTCATCAGTAAAAATGAATGTCGGGTGTATATTACCCAAATGATACATCTTAATATACCTGCAGATTATTATTGAGTGCCCCTTTAATATTCTCTTTAGGTTAAATAATTCTACTTTCTTTAGCTTTTATTGATAATTGTCTCTACTCAAAAAGCTACAGGGGTGTGGCTGCCAAACTGATATTGTAAGACATTTCTCTGCCAAATATGTTGGTGTTATATGATGGTTCCCTCTTTCTTCTAGGATAAAATACAAACTCCTGTGTTTGGACTTAAAAAAATCCTTCCAAATTCAATGTAACCAACCTTTTCCAGGCTTGTTATATATTACTTCTCATATACTTTTAGGCCGTGCAAAAGGGGGCTTCTTTCGCTTCCTCACATACAAACACCTCTGTGTTTTGGTACAGTCTGTCCTCCACATCCAGAATGAAATCCCTGCTGACTTTGGTCCCTCATAATCCTTGGCTTCCTTTAAAGTTCAGTTTAAATGCCATCTCCCAAGGCCATGACAGCCTTTCCCTCCCTCACTCAGGTTGTAGGTGTCTCTCCCAAGAAAATTATCTGGCATTTACTTTGTATATCCATATAGATCCGTGTTGTTTCCCCTAAGCAGATGTAAATAATCTTATTCAGGGCTGGGATTGTTTTATTTTAGTCTCCAAATCTCTATACCAGAGTGTTTGATATTTAAATGCTTATTGATTGCATAAATGGCCAGCCTTAGGGTCAAAAAGACCTGGGTTCCCACATGTTTCTTCCCCTACCTCAATAAAAATGTAGGTCAAGGATAACAAGGATAACAAACCACCCCAGTTATAGCAACAGGAATTGGAAACATAAACATCAGAAGGGAAAAAAAAACAAAAACAAAACAACATTGACTGCCATCAAGGAGATTATGTTTAAAGGCTCTATTTTTTTAACAACAACAAAAAAAAAAAACCACAAACCTTTATTCTCCATATCTCTCATCATCCTTCAAAAGAAATATAAAACCACACATTCCCCACTTATTTTCACAATACCCCCTCAGTATTCAGTTATACACACACAGACATATATACATACATGTATATATAGATATATATGTATATGTGTATATATATATATATATACATACATACATATGATGAGGCAAGTAAGTTTAAGTGATTTGCCCAAGATCCTGAGACCAGATTTGAACTCAGGAAGACTATTCTTCCTGATTCCAGGCCTTGAATTCTACCCATTGTGCCACCTAGTTGCACTTATGAACATATTTGAAAGAACCTCCAATGGGAAGGAGGATAATTCATCCTATTCATGCATATAATAATCTGCCACTATTAGGAAACTATTCTTTGTAATTTGGCAAACTATAGTTTCCTTCTGATCTTGACTTTGTTCTCTCTCTCTCTCTCTCTCTCTCTCTCTCTCTCTCTCTCTCTCTCTCTCTCT
>JAJPUD010012454.1:0-12112 GCA_023553655.1 Myrmecobius fasciatus | reverse complement strand
TCTCTCTCTCTCTCTCTCTCTCTCTCTCTCTCTCTCTCTCTCTCTCTTTCTGTGTGTGTGTGTGTGTATTTCAGATAAGAATGAGGTTCAAGTTATGCCCACTCCTTTAACCCCTTCCTTCATATTTCTACATTCTTCTTTCAAAATCTAATTAAAATAACTTCTACTCCTTTCTCGTCATTTCTTCCCTGATGTATTTCTTTTTTTCTCTTCCTTCTTTTTCTATTCTTAATGTTATAGAAATGAAAATGAAAATTACCCTTCCCCAAGGCTCTCTGCTTGTCCTTTATTACTCCCCTAAAGAAATTAGAGTTCTGAAGAGACCTTAGTCTCTTCTTCCTCTATTAAAATGCAAATGATTGATCACTGTTTAATCCTTTTTGATTGCTTGTGTATTTACATTTCTAGATTTCTCTCATCTTCTAAGTTTGCATCTCAAAATTTCTACTAAATCTGGTCTTTTCATCATCCTGAAAGGGCTCATTACATTTAAAGATTCTTCCTCTTTTTATCCTGAAGGATTATATTTAGTCTTAAAGGACTAGGGTTTTTTTTGGTTTTTTTTTTTTTTTTTTTTGGTTTGTTTTTTGGTAGGCTCTGTCTTGCCTTCTCAAAAAATGTATTATAAGATTTCTTCTCCTTAAAAGTATTAGCTGTCCAGTGTTTTGATCATTTGCAATATTTCAAATTGACCTAGAATCTCTGGATTTGGTTTATGATATTCCTAGAAATTTTATTTTGGGTTATCTTTTATGAGAAAACCAGTGAGTTCTTGTCATTTCCATTCTGTCTCTTTCTCTATCTGTCTCTGTCTCTTTCTGTCTGACTCTCTCTCTGACTCTATGTTTCTTGGGTCTCCTCAGCAGTCACTCATAGGTAAGATCCCACTGCTGATCAGCATGAGAATTTTGACCTGCTCTAGCTTGTTCTCCTTTAAGCTCTCTCCTCTACTTTCCCCTGCCAGCTCACTAGGGATTCAATATAATGTTGCCATCCTTAGCGCAGACACTTTATTGACTTTAGCCCATGTATCACAGAATTATTAAACTCAAGTCATCTACCAGCCTCAGTATTCCCAGTAGCAAGGATCAGAGGCATGTATCACATCTGGATTTAATAGATATGTGTTATTTCATTAATGATTTTTAAAAATATGGTACCCAGGTTTTTTATTTGGTCATAGAGAGTGCATATGTTTTCAAGGTAATTTTTAATATGTCTTGTATTTTCTTTTTTTGTTCAGTCTTTTATTTTATTTTAATATTTTTTCACTGATTTGCAGGCTCATAGAGTTCTTTTTGTTTAATCCTCATATTTATGGAGCTGCTATTTGATTAAGATTTTCTACCTTTTTACGTCCTATAGGTAATTTAATTAAAAATTTTCTCCTCAGGAAAGGGCCCCACATGTGCAAGAATGTTTGTGGCAGCCCTTTTTGTAGTGGCTAGAAACTGGAAACTGAAGGGATGCCCATCAATTGGAGAATGGCTAAACAAATTATGGTATATGAATGTTATGGAATATTATTGTGCTATAAGAAACTACCAGCAGGATGATTTCAGAGAGGCCTGGAGAGACTTGCATAAACTGATGCAGAACCAGGAGATCATTATACACAGCAACAACAATACTATATGATGATCAATTCTGATGGACATGGCTCTCTTCAACAATGAAGTTTCAAACCAGTTCCATACCCAGAGAGAGGGATATGAAATGTGGACCACAACATAACATTTTCATGCTCTCTATTGATGTTTGCTTGCCTTGTGTTTCCTTTCTCTGATTTTTTTTCTTGTAGATACGATTTTTCTTGCACAACAATAAGTGTGGAAATATGTATACATATATTCAATTTATCAAGTATTTTAACATAATGAACATGTAGTGGATTTCCTGCTATCTAGGGGAGGGGTGGGGACTAGGGGAGAAAAAAATTTGTAACAGAAAGCTTTGTAAGGCTCAATGTTGAAGAATTACCCATACATATGTTTTGCAAATAAAAAGCTTTAATAAAAAAAAGGAAAAAAAAATTTTCTCCCTCTGCTAGACAGCAAACAATCTGATATAGAATAAACATGTGCAATTCTTCTAGACATATTTCCAATTGTCACACTGTGCAAGAAAAATCAGATCAAAAGGAAAAAATAAAACATGAGAAAGAAAAAAAAAAAGCTAGCAAACAACAACAAAAAGGTGAAAATACTATGCTTTGATTCACATTCACTCTCCATACTTCTATCTCTGGATTTCTGCCTTAGTCCTTGCTTTGGAATTTTTTTTTTACCAAAAATAGACTCCATTCTTTTCCTTTGAATGAGATAATCAGACATTGTTGGGTCCTTACCTTGATTACCTGGGGTCCTACTACTGATTTATACTTGCCCTGATACATCTCTACTCAGAGTACCAGAAGGTTTAAGACTCCCCTAGATCATTTGGATTTAGAGTGCTGTGGTCTTTAGAATCACCTGGAATCTCAGGTCAGATTGTTGCAGATTTCCAGCCCTGGACTTTTCCAGTCAGAACATTGTAATCCCTAATTATTGAGAATGATCAGAGCCCTGTTGGTCTCTGATTTTCCTACAACCTCTTTTTCTAAGGTCTCTTTCTTCCCCATACATGAGTACCACATATCTCAAGGTCCTCTAAAGTATTTCAGGTCAGAGTACACCAACTCTTGTAGCCCTTGGGTCATGGATAACAGGAGTTATTCCATGTTATGGTCAGAGTGTTCATTCAGAGCACTGTAGTTCTCTGAGTATCCTAACCACTTCCTCGTCTTAATCTCCTTCTTCCCACTTCAGAATGTTGCAAGTTCCACAGACCTCTGTACCTTCTGTGGTCCAAGGGCTGGCAGGTAATTTCTCTGAGATCCTGTTTCTTTGAGTTTATCCTGGTTTTCCTGGTGGAGCAGTCCTACAGTCTTCTGGCTTTCTTTTTGTCAAATTTTGGACTGAATAAGGCACTTACTGCAGCTTCCCTTTGGATTTATTGATCAGTATTCTGTTTAGTGTTATTTTAAAACCTTTTCTAGAGTGTCTGTAGAAAAAGCCTAGCTCCTCTGTGACACCACCATCTTAACTGGAAACTTTTACAGTTCTTTTAAAAAAGAAAGACTCATCTTCCTGGGAAATTTTTTATATTATTATACCTGGGGGGGAAAGAAGTTCATGAGAGGACTCTCTGAATGGAGTCCCTATAAGCTAAGAAGGATTGGGCATACGCAGGCAGCTAGATGGGGCAGTGGATAGAGCACTGGGCCTTCAGAAAGGAAAACCTAATTTCAAATCCAGCCTCAGTCATTTTCTAGTTATATTACACTGGGCAAGTCACATAACCTCTTTCTGTTTTAGTTTTCTCATCTGTAATATGAGAATAATAGTAATATACACCTCTCAGGGCTGTTGTAAGGATCAAATAATTATAAAGTGTTTAGCACAGTGATCGGCATATAGCAGTTGCTCTAAATGTTAATTATTATATGTACCAGAGCGATTCTGTTTGTAAATTACTCCCCATAAGCAATATTAATGTGTATTCTCTTACATTCAAGAATTTATCTATACAGGACTTCTGTTTATCATACACAGCTAGTACATGGTAAAAACTCTTGAGGATGTTGTCTGTCTTATCTCAAAGTCACTTCACAGTTGGCTGACAATTCAATTCAACGAACATTTATCGAGTACCTACTGTATACAAAACCCACTTTCCAAAGCTCTAGCAGAGATAGAAAGTTTAGACATCTATGTTCATGAAATCTATGACAGAAGGAATATAAAAATATATACACAAATAATTAGCATACACACAATTAAAAAACTATAGCATAAGTATGTTATAAAGTTACAAAAGAAAGTAATATATGAGCTTTTAAAAGAAAGATCATTTCCATCTCAGAAACATCAGAAAAAGCCTCAAAAAGAAGTGAAATGAATGGAGGACATTATAGGCACAAGGAATGACATAAGCAAAGAGGCAAAAAAAAAAACCCACAAAAAATATTTTGAGGGACAGAGAATAGTTCAGTTCAACTGTGGTATGAATTCCAGGGAAGCCTTTAACTCTTTTTTTGGGTCCATACCCAGTTCCTTCATTGTCTGCTGGAATAGAGATTATTGTAGAGACTAGAGCCCCATGCTTCTGATTCTCTATGTGCCCAAGAGGAAGCTCAGGACAAACTCTGTTAAAGGAATATCTCTCTTTTCACAACTTAATTTGTATAGCTCCTGCCAGACCAAGGACATAAACCAGTCCTTCTCTTGGCAGATGGATTGGCATAAGAGATATTGGGGTACCAGCATAGCTGACCCTCATCCTTGCCACTTACTAAGCTCTGTCCATATAGGCTGTTTTAGTTTTTTGTTTGGTAGAATGAATTTTTTATTCATTAGAGTCTGATGCCATACCATACCTTAAGTGAATTAAAGGGAACATTGCTTGTGTGTAGTATTCTCACACCCCATGATATAACTAGAGTAAACATTAAAATCTCTATTTTACAGATAAAGAAATAGAGTCTCAGAAAGGTTGAAGAAGACTTCCTCTTGGTCATACAGCTAGGAAATATCAGAGCTAGGGAATCCTTCCAACTAATTTTTTCTCTATTCATTTCTCTAAGCCTACCTAAGATAACATAATATCCCACTGAATCTGTTCTCTTTCCTGCTCTAGAAGGAAGGACCTTCCTTTTGACCGCATTTGGTTTTTCCCACTCAACTTAAAGCCTCCTGCTAGCCTCTCTCCTATCAATGTGTAGTCTAGCTGTGAGAGTAAAAGTAGTATCAATAATGCAGTGAAGTCAGGCAAAGGAACCTACTTCCGCTGGGATCCACAAAGTAGTTGGGCAGAGGCAGGATCATGCCCACAAGGAGTTGAGATTTATTTTTACCACAGACAAATTACAATACACAAAAGCCTTCCATAGAAATTTGAAAGAAAAATTACTTATTTTTCTTGAGAGCTGACTGATGTTTCTTCACATTAAGCACCTTTCATAATTCATAATCACAGACTGTATAGACCTAATAGATACACAAATACTTCAGAAATTAATAATAGAAAGATAGGAAATGGAAATGTGATTTCAGTGATACAAGGAAGGTAAGAAAACTCCCTCCAGAAATGCAAGAGAGCACAATTTCTGTGATTCACAGATTTAGGATTTTACAGCCCTAGAAGATTGAGAAATTTGCCAGTCATATAGAGCTATTATATATCAGAAGCATGACTTGAACTCTGCACTTAGAGGCAATAAGATCTCAATTCAAATGCAGCCTCAGACATTTACTATTGTGTGATCCTGGACAAGTCACTTAAACTCATTTGCCTCAGTTTCCTTA
The DNA here is from genome assembly GCA_023553655.1 of Myrmecobius fasciatus. NCBI lineage: Eukaryota > Metazoa > Chordata > Mammalia > Dasyuromorphia > Myrmecobiidae > Myrmecobius > Myrmecobius fasciatus. The sequence goes on along the minus strand of JAJPUD010012454.1, from coordinate 6,767 downwards.
TTTGTAAAATGGGCTAGAGAAAGAAATGTTAAACCACTCCATTATCTTTTTCAAGAAAACTGCAAATATGGTCATGAAGAGTTGGGCACAATTAAAGAGCAGGGTTTTCAAAAGATTTTTATCCAGAACAATCCTGTGAGTTAGGCTATTAGAAATAAAAACACAGCTGCCACCCCTTAGGTGGGTTGTCAGCTTTGTAGTTTCCTCAAAACAGCCATTCTTGTCTCCTACCTAGGATTAGTACCTGGTTGGAAGTGAGGAAGTAAAATTGGAAGAGTAGGAAAAAGTGTCTCAAGTTGGGGCAGCTAGGTGGCACAGTGGATAGAGTACCACCCCTGAAGTCAGGAGGACCTGAGTTCAAATTTGATCGCAGGCAGTTAATGCTTCCTAGCTGTGTGACCCTGGGCAAGTCATTTAACCCATATTGTCTGGGGGGGGGAGAAGCATCTGAACTTACTTCTCTTGTATTATGCTTGACTAAATTCCACAATCAAATACAAATGCTTTTGTTTTTAGCTTATCCCTTGGTTAGTATTCTCTTTTCAATTTTTTTTTAATCTTTTAAATCATAAATACATTTAAGATTCACCTGTTCCTCTCATAACCTAAAACTATTAGGCAAACTATGAATAAATAAACAATCCCTTTATAAATATCTCTATAGCCTGGAAAAAATAAATTCTCACACAAGCCTTGTTCAAAAATGTATGTCTTTTTCTGCATTTTGGCTTATTGCATTGATCAGAACTCTAAAATCTTTCAAAGGTTGTTTTTTTCCTCTATATAACGTTTCTATTATTGTATGAATTGTTCTCAGTGCTGATCACTTCACTCTGCTTCAGTTCATAAAGATCTTCCCAGTTATTTCTGAAATTATTCATTTCATCATTTCTTATGGAATAAAAATATTCCATTATATTCATATAACACAATTTATTTAGTCATTCCTTAATAGAACACCCCCTTAGTTTCCAAATTGGTGCTACCTCACTAGCATTCTTTATGCCTCATCTCTTCTCCATTAGTGTGGCTGATTAAGAGTTGATTATACTATTTTAAAACACCCCCACAAATAATAATGGAGTTAAGAAGCAGGAATTGAGGTTTGTCAAAGGTTTCCAAAAGTGCTTCTGTTAATAGCTTCTGATGGATACTCCAATATTTTGTTCCATCATTTCAGTCATATCTTACTCTTTGTGACCCCAGATGGGGTTTCTTGGCAAGGTTACTGGAGTGGTTTGTTGTTTCCTTTTCCAGGTCATTTTATAGATGAGGAAACTGAGGCAAACAGAGAGAAGTGACTTGCTCAGAATCACATAGTTAGTGTGTCTGGGGCCACATTTGAACTCAGTTCTTCCTAACTCTAGGCCAGCATTCTACCAATTGTGCCATCTAGCTGCCCTGTCTAATGCTAGAGATGTCTTTACAAAATAGAAATAAATTACACATCATTAATTGTTATACATAGTTGACCTGAGTATCAGAGGAAATGGGTGACAATCTCCAATCCTTATTTTCTCCTTTATCAAAAAGGGCAGTGGACAAAACTACAATGAAAGCCTTAAAAGGATGAATCCTGAGACTGAGAAAGAGACAAGACAGACTTTCATCCAAAGTGCCAACTCGGAACCCTCAAGCCTCACCTCTAGACAAACATCATATTTAAGGATAATACAGATATTGAACCATTTCATCATCCAACTTCTGTCTCTTATAAAAAGATAACTATTTTTTAAACAATTTGTCAGCAATGTGTTGTATATACCTGCTTCTCAAGTATAAATATAGTGTCACTCCAGAAAATGTTTTTAATGGTCTTAGAAATGAATTAAGAAGTGGAAAATTTGTTTTTCTAGTGTTGCACTAAAGGTTCCATTTTCTCTATGAATTTCTAGGTGAAATTATAACTGTAATACAAGGAATTCAGGTAAGATGTTAAGAAGAATTATTTAATAATAATAGCTAGCATTTTTATACACATGTACTTTAATATATACAAGCATATATTTATATATTTATAAATACATATTTATAGATTTAAGTTTTGCAAAGCAATTTACAAATATTATCTCATTCTAATATTACAACCATTCTGGGAGGTAGGTGATATTGTTATCTCCATTTTACAGGTGAGGGAATTGATGCAGAGAGATTAAATGACATAGTCTGGGCATATGGAATGGCTATGATTTCAAAAAATTAAGGTAAGTAGCTCTTTCTGTGGCAATATAGTGCAGTGCTGTCATGTTCTTGAAGCAGGGGAATAGACAGCATGATCTCTGAAGATTCCTTCCAGGCCATTTGGTGGTAATATAATTAGGATTATCAGATAAGAGATTTAAAGCTGAAAGTAACCTTAGAGGTTAATGCTATTAATTTACAGATAGGGAAACTGAGAACCCAAGAGATGAAACCTGCTCAAACTCAACCTAATTAGAAGCAACATCAGGGGTGGATTGCCAAATAGATATTGATGTAGGACTTAAAGCTGCAATGGAGCCTAGAGCCTATCTAGCTCCCCTCATTTTTCAAATAAGAAATCTGAGGTCCAGGGAAGTAAAATAAATTGCCTAAGGATTGTGGTTAGTAAAATAAATTGCCTAAGCATTGTGATTGGTAAGCAACAGAATCAAGATCTGACACATTATCTATCCTTCATACACATAATAATCTTTCTTATGTAAGTTTGTATCATTCCTCTGCTCATTGGCTCATTGACTTCCAATTGTCAGATTCATTTTAACCTGGCAACCAAAGTTCAGCATCAAATATTAAGCATCTTCCCAGTTTGATTCCAACCACATATTTGTTCCATTCTGAATGGACCATTCTGTCCCCCAACATACCTTGTGCTTTCTCAACTCTGTACCCTCATGCTGCCCCATTTCTTCTATCTATTTCTAGGCATTCTCAGTTCCTATGCATTCTAGAAAGTCTAATTCCAGTGCTACCTCACCCAAAAAATCAGTCTTCAGGGTTAATTATGACCATCTCCAATAGACCAGACACTTCACTTTGCTTTCCATCACTTAGGTTGCTGGATGGTACAGTGGATAAATTATTGGAATTAGAGCCAAGAAGACTTTTCTTTGAAACTGCTTCAGATACTGATTAGCTTTGTGGCCCTGGGTAAGTCACTGTTTCAATTTTCTCATCTGTAAAATGAGGGCAATGATAGCAATTACCTCACCAGGTTGTTATGAGGGTCAAATGAGGAAACATATGTAAAGTGCTTTATGAACTTTAACTTGTTTATGTAAATGCTAGTTACAGTGCTTACCTCAAATTATAATTATCTAAGTATTTTTTACCCTTTCTAGACTGCAAACTTCTAAAGCCAAGGATTAGGTCTTATCTCATTTCTATGCCTAATCCAGAACTGAGCATACTTGAATAAACAGGGGTCAAATAACTCTGAAAAACTAGGCTACTTTGATCATTCCAATGATCCAAGGCAATTCCAAGTAAAAAATGCTTTCTACCTGAAAAAGAAATGAGGAACTCTGAGTACAAATTGAAACATTTTCTTTCACTTTGTCTTATTCTCCTACTCCTACCCCCCAATATGGCTAATGTGGAAATATGCTTTGAGTGACTTCACATATGTAATGGTTATTATATTTCTTGAATTTTCAATAGGTAAGGAAGAACAGAAGGAGGGAAAGAGGAAGGCAATTTGGAATGACTGAAAAATGTTTTAAATGCTAAACTTTTGATATTTTAATATGATAAAATGCATAAAGGTTAAAAATAAAACAAACGATTAAATTGAATGAATTGAATTACTTTAGAACTCTTGAAATATTTTCATGAACTCAAAAATGGGAGCAGATAGCATTTCTAGTTTATACTCAAAATTTAAGCTAACTCATTCTTCCTTTTCTTTCTTCTCCAAGGTCATAAACTAATGTGTTAAGCAAGCCAAACCATCAATCACTACTTCAGTCATTACCTCCCTTCAGACTAAGATGGAGAAAGCCCAGGACCCTGAGCCTAAGAATCCTGGGAATAGTTGTGGTTACTAGACTACTTGCAGCCCCATTTGCAGCCAGGCATCCCAAATCATCATTAAGGAGAATGATCCCTGAGAAGAATAGACCCACCTTCTCTCCCACCACCAATACTAGGAACTAACCAACTGCCTTTGATGAGAAGGTAAGTCCAAGAACTTTGGGAATAGCAACCATGTCCTCCCTTCCCTCTGAAGACTGAAGAAAAATAAAATTCTCATCACCCAAATAAAGTTCTCATCTTGGCATTGTCAAATGGCTTAACATCAGAAATGGATATGGTTTTTATCTCTTGGAATAACAATAAACAAGATGTATTGCCATCTGCTTTCCACTACACCCTAAGGACCGTGGAATTTTTCTATCTGCAGCTAAAACTCATCTATGTATTGTCTCCCTCTGTCCTTGAGAGAAGGGGTTCACTCTCTTGTTTTCCTACATATATCCCCTTCATTTACCATAATGCTTTGCATATAGTAAGCTCTTAATGACTGCTTTTTTCATTTATTCATTCATATAGGGCAGAGCAAACTTTACTCAGCTGTCCTGATCCACATTATATCCTTTAATCCCCAGTTTTTTTTTAATTTTTTTTCCCTAGGGCAAATTTCTAGAGCAAAAAGGTGTCACAACTGGAAAAAGTTTAAGAAGCCCTGTTTTAATCATCAGTATAGGTTGCTTCCAGAAAAATTCTAGATCACTTTGGGCTCCAAATCTGTGATCCCATGATCCTCTAGATTCTAGAGTAGAGAATGATCATTTGTGGACATTTGTGGGAGAGGGGAATAGGGAAGAAGGTACACTTCTTTTCTTCTTGGGAAATACCAATAATTCATATTTCTATAGTGCTTTAAGGTTCATATAGAACTTTTCTTATGGAAACTCTACAAGGTAGGCAGTATAAATATTGTTATCCTTATAGTTGTTCAGTGGGTTATTTGTTTATGATCATATAGCTAGGAATTGAGCCTAGATTTTCTGATAGATCTGTGAATGTGTCTGTGTTCACACTGTGCTCTACAAATGTTATCTTTTCTAGGAAGATGTCATTAGTGATCACAAGGATGGAGGGGGCTACCCTATAACACCATCAGTCTAACTCAAATCTCCATGATAGCAGGTTCTCACTGGCCCCAGAAACAGATCCTCTTACTTGCATGTCTTTCCTGGCAATGAAGCCTTTGCCCTCTGTGTCACAGGTCTGGAAGAACTCCTGAGCTTTCTTCAACATGTCCAGCTGGCCTGGGTCCTGTCCTCTTGTCCCACTCCACTGTACATCCTCCAGAAAATTGGGATTGGCCTCATTCCCTTGAAGTGCAAGTGTGGCTTTCCTAGATCCTTGAACTGCTCTCTTTTCAGGAGTAGCCATCAGATCACCATCCATGGTCCAATTCTGCTCCTGGACCTGAATGAAAAAAGACAAGAAAAAGTGAACTGAGAGGTAAAAGGGTGGGGGAGGCAGGTAGGGAAGACTGAGAGGGGATGAGAATGAAGAGCAGAACCCCAACATTTCTTAACAACCACTTCTTTAATTAGTTACTAAAGCTCAGAAAAGGAAGAAGAAAAAAATGGCTTAAAACTTTCAACCATGATGTCTTTTAAAACTAGAGTATCCAGTCAAAGGGGGAAGGAAGGAATAGTACAACAATAAAAAGCTATTTCAAATTGAAAGGTAGGTGAAATGCCCTACTCCCAAATCTACTCTCAAATCCAAATGAATTCTTCCTCAGAAAGTTCATAAAATGTTAGAGTAGGAAGGAAACTTGGAAAGCATTCAATCCAATTTTCTTTTTTCACATATAGGTAATGACCTTTCTAAGGCGGTGAAGAGCAGAAACCACCGAGGCTGGTGGTGCAGATTTGAATCTCAAGGTGGGAAAGTTACTTACCATGGAGGAGCTAGTATCTCTACTATGGACAAGCCTTTTACTTCCAATTACTTTATTAAGGCAACTAAATAGGTCAAGAGATAGAGAGGCCTGAGGTCAGGAAGACTCGAATATCCTTCTGGCCTCAGATATTTTACTAGCTGTGTGACCCCGGAAAAATCATTTAATCCTGTTTACCTCAGTTTCCTCAAAGTAAAAAAGAGAAAATGGAATAGTAAGGACATCTATGTGGACTTTAAAAAACAAGAAGCTAGGAAAGAAGTACTTTTTAAGAAATTACAAAATAAAGATCCAAGAGTAATGTAAAAAAAGAGAAAATTGATAATGGGACAATTGGGCCTGAAATATCCAGGACTAATTCATGAAACACCTCTTCCCAATGAGTCAGCGTATTTTGTAACTTGTAGAATGGGAGGATGTATAAAGTAGGAGAGGTGAAGAAGACATGTGAATTCCAAGGTAAACAACAAGGGGAATATAACTTCTATAGTAAAAAAAGAGGCAACAAGAAAATGAAAATGAAGTTTACAATATAAAAATGAACAAGGCAAAATTGCCACAAACTCAAAATTAATAAAAATAATTCTTAATTTACTATATATAGTTATATGAAAAAAACTGGGAAAGTAACAGAAATAAAGGGTTACCTGTAAATATATAAAATACTGAAATTAACTGAGAACATCAAAAAGAGTTCTGAAATAATCTAATTTTAGAAAAGGAATTTAAACCAACTGGAGGGCAACTACCAAAGAATAAAGACTTGCTACCAATGAATTTATAAGAGAACTTGGTAAACGTTTTAAAGAAAAATAAATATCTATAGCACCTAAATTGTTCTCAAAAAATGAGAAAAAATCATTCCACA
>JAJPUD010012453.1:25827-41020 GCA_023553655.1 Myrmecobius fasciatus | reverse complement strand
AGAGTTTCAAGGGAATTAATGAAAAAAAAAAAGGCTGATGAAGGTGGCCTTGCTGTACCAGATCTAAAACTATGTATAAAGCAGCAGTCATCAAAACTGGTACTGGCTGAGAAATAGAGCAGTCGATCAGTGGCATAGAATAGGATATCACGACAAGCTAGGTAATAATGTTAGCAATTTAGTGTTTGATAAACCCAAAGACCCCAGCTTTTGGGATAAGTACTCACTATTCAGCAAAAACTGCTGGGATAATTGGAAACTAGTATGGAAGAAATTAAGGCTGGACCCACACCTAACACCGCACACCAAGATAAGATCTAAATGGGTTCATGATCTAGATATAAAGAGTGATGTTATAACCAAATTAGAGGAACATGGGATAGTTTACCTCTCAGACCTGTGGAGATGGAATAAATTTATGTCCAGGGAAGATCTGGAACTCTTAATTGAACACCAGATAGATAATTTTGATTATATTAAGTTAAAAAGTTTCTGTACTAACAAAACTAATGCAGACAAGATTAGGAGGGAAGCATCAAATAGGGAAATCATCTTTACATTTAAGGATTCTGATAAAGGTCTCATCTCTAAGATATATAGAGAATTGTCTCACATATATAAAAATTCAAGCCATTCTCCAATTGATAAATGGTCAAAGGATATGAACAGACAATTTTCAGATGATGAAATTAAAACTATTTATAATCATATGAAAAGTTGCTCCAAATCACTATTGATCAGAGAAATGCAAATTAAGACAACTCTGAGGTACCACTACACACCTGTCAGATTGGCTAAAATGACAGGAAAAGATAACGATGAATGTTGGAGGGGATGTGGGAAGACTGGGACACTGATGCATTGTTGGTGGAGCTGTGAACAGATCCAACCGTTCTGGAGAGCAATTTGGAGCTATGCTCAAAAAGTTATCAAACTGTGCATACCCTTTGACCCAGCAGTGTTTCTATTGGGCTTATATCCCAAAGAAATCATAAAAGAAGGAAAGGGCCCCACATGTGCAAGAATGTTTGTGGCAACCCTTTTTGTGGTGGCTAGAAACTGGAAACTGAGTGGATGCCCATCAATTGGAGAGTGGCTGAATAAATTATGGTATATGAATGTTATGGAATATTATTGCTCTGTAAGAAACAACCAACAGGACAATTTCGAGAGGCCTGGAGAGACTTGCATGAACTGATGCTGAGTGAGATAAGCAGAACCAGGAGATCGTTGTACATGGCAACAACAGTACTATATGAGTATCAGTTCTAATGGACATGACTCTCTTCAAGAATGAAATGCTTCAAACCAATTATAATTGTTCAGTGAAGAAGGCCATATACACCCAGAGAGAGGGATGTGAACTGGACCACAACATAACATTTTCATGTTCTCTATTGATATTTTCTTGCTTTGTATTTCCTTTATCGGATTATTCTCTCTTATAGATACGATTTCTCCTGAACAAAAAAATGATGTGTGACAATAACTATACATATATTCGATTTAAGTATTCTAACATAATTATCATGTAGTGGATATCCTGCTATCTAGGGGAGCGGTGGGGAGTAGGGGGGAATAATTTGTAACAGAAAGCTTTGTAAGGGTTGATGTTTAGGAATTACCCATACATATGTTTTGCAAATAAAAAGTATTAATAAAAAATTAAAAAAAGAAACAATTAACAACTTTAGCAAAGACACAGGATATAAAATAAACCCATACAAATCATTAGCATTTTCATATATTACTGACAAACCCCATAAGCAAGAGATAGAAAATTTAAAATTATCATAGACAAAATAAAATACTTGGGGGGTCTACCTGCCAAGATAAACCCAAGAAGTATAGGACCACAATTACAAAATACTTCTTACACAAATAAAGTCAGTTTTAAACAATTGGAAAATATGAGTTGTTCATGGGTACTATGATAATAAAAGCGACAATTCTGCCTAAATCGATCTACTTTTTCAGCACCATACCAATCAAATTGCCAAAAAATTATTTTGAAGAACTAGAAAAAATAGAAAAATTCATCTGAAAGAGCAAAAGATCAATATCAAGGGAATTAAAATAAAAATTACAAAGGATGATGGCTTAGCAATACCAAATCTAAAACTATATTTTAAAATAGCAGTTATCAAAACCATTTGGTATTGGCTAAGAAACAGAGTGGTAGATCAGTAAAATAGATTAGGTATACATGACACAATAATCAAGACCTACAGTAATCTGATATTTGATAAACACTCAAAATCCAGCTTCTGGGATAAGAGCTCACTATTTGACAAAAATTGCTGAGAAAACTGGAAAATAATATGTCAGAAACTTAGCATTGGCCTACATCTCACACCTCATGCCAAAATAGGGTCAAAATGGGTACATGATTTGGGTATAAAGGATGATACCATAAATTAGGAGAGCAAGGGATAATTTATTATCAGATCTTTGGAGAAGGGAGGAAATTATGAGCAAAAAAAGAACTATAGAACATTATAAAAAAAGGCAAAATGGACAACTTTGATTATGTTAAATTAAAACAGTTTTATATAAACAAAACCAACAGAAACAAGATTAAAAGGGAAGTACAAAGCTGAAGTAAATCTTTATCGGTAGTGTTTCTGATAAAAATCGCATTTCTAAAATAAAGAACTCTGTTAAATTGATAAAAATATGTCATTCCCTAACTGATAAATGATAAAAGAATATGAAAAATTTTCAAATGATGAAATTAAAGCTATCTATAGTTAAATAAAAAAATCCTCTAAATCACTATTGATTAGAGAAATGCAAATTAAAACAACTCGGAGGTACCACCTCACACCTCTCAGATTGATAAGATGACAGGAAAAATAATGACAAATGTTGGAAGGGATGTGGAAAAACTGGGACATTAATGCATTGTTGGTGGAATTGTGAACTGATCCAACCAGTCTGTAGAACAATTTGAAATTATGACCAAAGGGCTATCAAACTGTGCATACCATTTGATGCAGATGTGCCATTATTGGGTAATCCAAGGAAATCTTAAAGGAGGGAAAAGGACTCACAAGTACAAAAATGTTTCTAGCAAAACTTTTTGTTGTAGCAAAGAATTGGAAAATGAATAGATGTCCATCAATTGGGGAATGACTGAACAAGTTATGCTATATGAATGTAATGGAATATTATTGCTCTATGAAAAATAATGAACAAGTTGGTTTTAGAAAGACCTGGAAAGACTTAGATCTTACTATATGTATGTATGTATGTATGTACTTAGCATCACTTACTAATGCTAAGTGAAGTGAGCAGAACCAGGAATACATTGTATACATTAACAGCAAGAATGTATGATGATCAACTATGAAAGGCTTGGTTCTTCTCAGTGGTTCAGTGATCCAAAGCAATCTCAGTAGATCTTGGACAGAAAATGCCATCTACATCCAGAAAAAGAACTAAGGAGAGTGAATGTAAATTAATACATGTTTTGTTCATTTCTTTTTTCTGTTTTTTTAATCTCTCCCATAGTTTTTCCTTTTTGCTCTGATTTTTCTCTCCCAACATGATTCATAAAGCAATGTGTATTAAAAATAAACAAACTTACTAGGAAAATAAATAAATGAATTAATGGATTGTCCTCGATATTTAATTTTCGTGTCAAATATGTTTCTAACAATCAGAATAAAAGCTAGGCTCATTTTAAGGACTTTTCTTTCCTATGTTTAGCTGGAAGGCTCATTGGGCCCTCTCCTTATCCATTTCTGCTTTTCCTCAATCCTGGGCCTGATGAGTTTTTGGTGGTAGGGATAAGACTGAAGAAAGAAATGGCACTAGGCATAAGAGTGAGGTTGAATGCTGCAGAACTAGACTTCAGAGCAGAGCTGCTGACAAACTGAGGTGCCTTTTGTAACCTTTATCTCACATTCCTTCGGGGTTGGGTTTCTGTTACTTCTGTCCTCAGTTATTTAAGAAATGCCACATTCTTTAATGTAGCTGTGGCCTAGTCACTTTATTTTGGCTCTTGTCAGCCCAGGAAAACTGGGAAAAATGTTTAGTGAGTTGGTTGGATCAACAATATAATTCCCAACTTCCTTTCTAGCCCTATTTCCGATGCAGTCTTAATGCATTCTCAATAGGAATCCTCACTCATTTCTAGTTGCATTGGTCTGGAGGCAGTTCCCTACTTTCACCTCCTGTCTGTGAGTCTATGCACTGTGGTCCCAAATGTTAAAAAGTCTAGTACTTGGGTGGTATATGAGATAAAATGCTGGACCTGGAGTCAGAAAAGCATGAATTCAAATATAGCTTTCAATATTTACTAGCTGGGTAACTCCAGACAAGGCATTTAATTCTGTTTGACTCAGTTTCCTCATCTGTAAAATGGAGAAAATAATAGTACCTTATTCTCAGTAATATTGGGAAGATTAAATGTGATATTTGCAAAGCACTTAGCATAGTGTCTGGCATATAATAGACAATGTTTTTGGAGTACTTTGTACTTAGGAATCCCTGTCTGCATTGCATCATTCCAGCAGAATCTATGCTCCTTGAGAGCAGAATCTTTTTAACTTTTTATCTTTCCCAGGCCTTAGCACAATGCTTTGTACTTAGAAGGTGTTTTGCAAATGTTGGTTGAATTAGAGAAGGGGGAAGAAGGAGATGATGATTACAATATGAAGTGCTCTCCAAGTGCTGAGGTGGTATGGGGGTTCTTAGAAACTAAATATAACGCATTGTAGAGTGGGTCTCGGGTGCATTTATTTCTGCTATATCCTTGCTGCCCCTATTTGTCAGTGGCAGAGCCAGAAATTTGCAGCTTGGCCTTATAACTTTCAAGTTCAATGCTATTTCCAATAGGCCTTCCTCCTAGGAACTACTTTGCAGGATTGTTTTGAGGACCAAGTGAGATATTTATAAAGCACTTAGAACAGTGTCTGGCATATAAAAATGTTAATCATTATTATCGTCTTGTAAGTATCCATTGATGTTCATGACATGTTAGCTTCTATGTATACAGGCTTATATATATATATATATATATATATATACATATATATATATATATATATATATACATGTCTCATAGTGCAGTAATGGGCAGCATATTAACTTAGAAAACCAGAAATTAACATTATTTATGTTGCATTTTATTTCTATTTTGTTAAATATTTCCCAATAGCATTTTTACCTAGTTCTGCTGCACTTGGAATTTTAGGATTGAGTTTAACACTTCTGAATGTGTTTTCCTATACAAGACATTAGATGTGGCAGAACAGCAACCACAAAATTTATTTTTACATTATTTACATTATTCCCTGTATCCCTTTTCCATCACACCCAGAGAACCATCCCTTATAATACAGAGTGATAAAAAAAAATCAAAGGAAAAACAAAGTCAGCAAAAACAATCAATACATCACAAGTCTGATGTTCCATGCGATGTTCGCCTAAGGGACAGTCCACCTCACTAATGGAGCAGAAGCCAATGTCTTCACAAGTCTTTTCTTAGGAACCAAGCTTGGTTTTTATAACCTTTCCCATTCAGTATTGATTGCTAATTGTTTTCTTAATTTGCATCATTACAGTGGGATAGTTTTCCTATTTCTGCTTATTTTACTTTGTATGACTTTATATATATTTCCATGATGGTGTTTAATCATTTAGTTATGTCCAACTCATTGTGACAACTGATTCTCAATACTGCCCATACAGTTCTTTTGACAAAGATTCTGGAGCAGTTTGTCACTCCGATAGACTAAGATAAATCCAGGTTAAGCCACTTGTCCAGGGTCACACAGTTAGTACATGTCTAAGACCAAATTTGAACTTGAGTCTTCCTGACTTCAGATTTAGCACTCTATTTGGGGAGCCACCTCACTGTCCAAATGACTTTCCATACTTCTTCATATTTATCATATTCATAGCTTCTTAGTGCACAATAATATTACTTCACATTCATGTGCCACAGTGTCTTTAGCCCTTCCACAGTAAATGGACATTGGCTTTATTTCCAGTTCTTTAGTACCACAAAAAGTAATACTAAAATGTTTTGTTATGTATATTGTATATTTCTTTTTTATTGATCTCCTTGGGTGTAATAGTTGCTATTGTCTTACTGTCTACATCTTGTAGTTCAGCTTCTTTTTTATTGAGCATCCATTTATTCCCCATGATGATTAAGCTTAAGTTTTCTGGGCAGGTCATTTGGGGTTGTATCTTGAGCTCCTTTGTTTTTTGGAACCTTTCTTTCCTGTTTTTTTTAATGGGTGCACTGTGGATTCAGGTTTTTCTGTCAATTATTTCTGCTGGGCAAGCCATCAATGATGATTTTTGTTCCCTTCTCTAATTTAAAAAAAATCTATCTTAAACCATTTGAAATAGCTTGTTTTCCCACATTCTCCTGTGATTCCCCAGGGTTCTGTCTTTCATCAAGCATTGATTCACTACCCTTTGCCTTATAATACTTAAGAAAACTTTGCCATCTCTTTGAAGACTTAGTACCCATCTTTCTTTCTAATTGCAGTATCTCTCTGATGGTTTATATGCCTGTAGGCTGCTTTTAATTAGACATTCTTCCCTTTGAAGTCAGCAAACTTTCCCCCCTCACATTCCCTGGAGATTGGCGTTTTGGTTCTTTCTCTTCTGTTGATGGACACCTGGGGAGCTCAGAGTGCTGGTCCTGGATTCGGGAAGGCTTGACTTTAAATCTGGTTCCAAACACTTATTTAGCTGTGTGACTCTTGACAAGTCACTTAACCCCTTAATCTACTGGAGAAGGAAATGGAAAACAGCTCCAGTATTTTTGCCACGAAAACCCCATGGGCAGTATGGTCTATGGGATGATGAAGAGCCAATGAGACTGAAAACCTCAACAACCACCACGCAGTGTGGCCCTGAACCACAAAGCTGCCTTTGCTTCTTTCTGCTTTGGGAGAGTTACTTTTCACTGGCCTAGATCTTGGCTATAAATACTTCTAGGAGAATTTCCCTTCAGGTCCTAAGCACTACTTATATTAGCCCCCTACTAATCTTACTGGGAAATGGGAAGACATTTTTCAGGTGTGTGTGTGTGTGGGGGGGGGTTATTCTGGAGTCTTTGAAGCACTGGGATTTCCTAAGTTAGGAGCTCCCCAGAAAAAGGCAGACTGATGTCCATCCTGTCTCCTACATGCCTGTAGTGCCTGTTGAATTGGATAATCACTGGCTGTGTCTGTGGAGAGGAGCCACAATGTGATTATGGGGAGAAGGCCATCTCATGCAGGGAAGGCTGAAGGGCCCACTTCTGGCAGTTATCTGCCACAGTAAAGGGAGAGACTTGATATTCCCCTTATAAAAGGAGCTTGCCATATATAGTGTAGTCTGGGGAGAAAAGCCCTGTTCTTGTGACAGAAGACTGAAGGCTGTAGCCAGAGGGTGCAGTGGAGGAGAGGTAGCCCAGATTCAGCAAGACCTGGGCTTAAATGTGGCCATAGATATCTACTAGCTGTGTGACCTGAGCAAATCACTTAACCCTGATTGCCTCAGCAAAACAAACAAACAAGCAAAAAACCCCCAAATAAATAAAAAACCCTCAAGAAAAACAAAGTGAGAGACAGACAGACAGACAGAATACTTTGATCTGTATTCAGATACAGTTTCTTCTCTTGCTATGGATAGGATTTTTCATCCTAAGTCTTTCAGAGTAGTCATGTAGAAAAATCTTATGAAGTCCTGCATGATACTACTTTCTTGATGTTCTGCTGACAATTGAAAAGTCATTTGTAGCTGGTCATCCCAGGACATTGTTATTACTTTGTATACAATATATTTCACTTTACTTGAGTTCATGGAGGACTTTCCAGGGTTTTTTTTAAATTTGCTTATGATTTCCTAGAACAATAATATTCCATGACAATCACATATCACAATTTATTCAGTCATTCCCCAGTTAATGGGCATCCCTTCAAATTCTAATTTTTTGCCCTGAGAAGAGCTGCTACAAATTTTTTGGTACATATAGTTCCTCTTTTTTTTTCCGAAAAAATCTCTTTTGGTATTCATACCTAGTAGTAGTATTATATAGTCAAAGGATATGCATGAACTTATAGCCTTTTGAGCATAGATCATATCTTTTGATCATTTATCAATGGGGGCATAGTTTTTATTTTATATAAATTTGACTCAGTTCCCTCTGTGTTTGAGAAAGGTCTTACTTCAAAATTCATTTTACAGTTACTATTGCTCACTGTATTTCCCCCCATTTATTCTATTTTGTCTCTCCTTTTATCTCGTTTCTGTCCTCAAAAGTGTTTTGCTGCTGGCCACTTCCTCTCCCAATATACCTTTTCTTTTATCACCCTCCTCTCTTCCCATACCCCATTGCCTTCCTGGTTTCCTGCAGGGTAAGATAGATTTCTATATCCTTATTGAATATGTAAACTATTTCTTCTTTGAGCCAATTCTGATGAGAATAAGGTTCACTCATTCCCCTCTACTCCCATTCTTCCCTTCCTCTAAAAAAGCCTTTTTTTGCCTTTTTTATGGAAGATAATTTACACTATTCCACTTCTCCCTTTCCCTTTCTTCTAATATGTTCCTCTCTCACCCCTTAATTTAATCTTTTTTAGGAGATATTATCTCTTCATATTCAACTCATGTCTGTGCCCTCTGTCTATATATTCTCCTTCAAGCTGCCATAATAATGAAAAAGTTCTGAGTTACAAGTATCATCCTGCCATGTAGGAATATAAATAGAAAAACCCTATGAAGTCCCATATGATAATACTTTTCTGATTACCTCCTTATGCTTCTAAGTCCTGTATTTGAAAATCAAATTTTCCATTCAACTTTGGTCATCACAAATGCATGAAAATTCTCTGTCTCATTAAATTACCACCTTTTCCCCTGAAGGATTATGCTCAGTTTTGCTAGGTAGAGGATTCTTGGTTGTAAATCCTAACTCTCCTACTCTCTGGAATATCATATTCCAAACCCTCCAGTCCTTTGATGTAGAAATTATCCTGACTGTGGCTACACTATGCTTTAAAAAAGTGTATGCTTAGTGTATGCTTTCTCTTTCTGGATGCTTGCAATATTTTCTCCTCGACCTGGGAGTTCTGGAATTTGGCAATAATATTCCTGGCAGTTTTCATTTTGGGATCTCTTTTAGGAGGTGATTGGTGGATTCTTTCAATTTCTATTTTACCCTCTGGTTCTAGAATATCAAGACATTTTCTTTTGATAATTTCTTGAAAGATGATGTCCAGGCTCTTTTTTTAATCATAATTTTTCAGGTAGACCAATAATTTCTAAATTATCTCTCCTGGATCTATTTTCGAGGTCAGTTGTTTTTCCAGTGAGATATCACTTTGTTTTCTTTTTTTCCATTCTTTTGGTTTTGTTTCATTGTTTTTTGATTTCTTATAGTCATTACCTTCCATTTGCTCAAATCTAATTTTTAAGGAACTACTTTTCTGTTTGGTCAGTTTTACTTTTCAGAGCATTCTTCTCCTTATTAGCTTTTTGTATCTCCTTTTGCACTACTCTTGATTCTTTTCCTAATTATTCCTTTCTCTCTCTTATTTGATTTTCAGAATCCCATTTGAGCTTTTCCATAGTCTGGACCCAATTCTTATTTTTCTTGGAGGCTTTGGATGTAGAAGCTTTGACTTTATCATCTTCTGAGTGTGTGTTTTGATCTTGTCACCATAATAACTTTCAATGGTCAGAAACCTTTTCTATTGCCTCATCATTTTCCTAGTTCTGTCTCCAGGGGGAGGATGCACTGTCCCAAGCTGCAGGGTTTGTGCAGCTGTCCTCAGAGGTCCTTCTAGGACCTGACCACAAGCTCTCTTTCCTGTCCTGGAGCTGTTAGGAGTGTCCCGGCCCCACTGTAGCTGTAAGGTCTGGCTTTGCTGTCACTGAAGCCGGCTGGGGCCAGTGCTGCCTGTACTAGGACTGCAAGCTGGCCTCCCACCCTGGCTCCACAGACCTTTTCTGCCCATCTTCTAAGTTGTCTTCAGCTGGAAAATGTTCTACTCTATTTTTTTGGTGTTGGGAGGCTTTCCTCTCCCAATTCACTTGCATGTCATGGAATCACCTCCCTGATGTCACCATCCTCTTGGAGAAAGAAGGACCAACAACCACATGGCTGGACCAAATCAATGTCTGCTTCTTTTTGCACTGGAGATAGATGGTGAGCAAGATTTTCCCATGGAGTCTCTCTTCAGGGGAGGGAAAAGAGAATTAGTGTCTTTCTGAGCCTAAAGGTGCTTGGGAAAGGAATGTTTTGTGGGCATGTTGAGAAGCCGTGTTCTCTAGTTTTAATGAATAAACCTGGTTGGACTCCCTGATTTCTGCTGCAATTGCTCTACCTATAAAGCAAAATTCCTCTTTTGGAGGCATTTTTGAGAATTGAAGAGAACTGGGTGCAGGGGAAGAGGAGGAGTGTGGTTGGAGTTCTCTTGGCTGTGTGGCCCTAAATCTGTCCAGTTCTTTTAACAGTCCCAGGCTTCTCCTTGAAATAAGTGACCGTAGTTGTTCTGGCCAGTTAAGAGGTCAACAATTCACCCCAAAGTGGAGCCATCTCTATCTCTGCCCTTAGCTTAGGGCTCCAGGGCAATCAGGTTTGATTTTCCCTCCTGGCCTACCCTTCAAAATCCCCCACTGGCTTGTAGACCTGATAAGCGCACCCCTCTGGATCTCCAACTCATTAAACTTCCCTTTTACCTTTAGAATCAAATAGAGACTGCTGTGCTTTCTGTTTGGAGCCCCTCACACCTGGCTCAGGCCGGCCACAGCAGCCTGCATACTCAGAGTTCTGTGTCCTGTCTTCCTCTCTTTGCTCTGGCGTGGCCTCTGTATCTAGATGACTTGTTCTCTTGGAATAACCTCCTTCCCTCAAGGCTCAACTCAAAGCCATTCTTGATCTCCTCAGCTGCAAATGCCCCCTCCCCTGGGCTTGTTTTCATTTTGCATTTATTCCCCATTCAGTTGTGTGCTTTTGAAGGGCAAAGCTATTTTACCTTTGTTTCCCTAGGATTCGACACAGTGTTTGAAACATAGCCAAGAGTTCAATAAAGGCTCTGCTGATGGACCGATTGATCTTTTCCCCACCACTATTCTTCTAGCGATGTTATTTGGCCACGAGTCATGGGACACTATGGTCTGAGAAGTATTAAAGTTGATAATCACCTAAAGGGCAAGAGGGAAGTGCATGGTGGGCCTAACCAGGAATTATGCAAGAGTAGTGGGGTAAAGGATGTTCTTAGAGAACTGTATGGTCAAAAAGCCTACAGAGCAGTTGTGGGGCAAGATTCAGCCTGCATGTCCCATTTATCAGAATGTTAAATAATACAAACAATGCGCCCTGGGCGGACTGGCCGTGGCAGACTTCTGTGGCAATAAGACAGCATGGCACCCGGGAAAAATATTGGATTTGGAATCAGAAAACTTGGATTCCAATCTCAGCTTTGCTCTTATTACAGCCTGTCATAACTTTTGCTCTCCAGATACCTGTTTCTTCATCGATAAATCAATAAAGAAGCCTACAGTGTTATCTTGGACAAGCTTAGATTTAACAAACATTTGCACACAGAATGGAAAAGCCTATGGGGGAGGTGATGAAAAGAGTACAAAAGGGTGAGAAACGTACAGAAAGGCCAGAATCTAAACTGAGAGAGTCTTGGCAGGGGTGAGATTGGTGGGGGACCTTAAAAAATAAAAGTTTCTCCTCAGCTGCACACCGATGCTGCAATCCCCATCCATGTCCTCAGTAGGACACAGATCTCAGCCTGCCCTTGTCTGACCAATCTGTGTGACGTGGCTATAGTTCCCATGGCCTCCCAGGAAACCACCTGCAAGCACACACACACACGCCTAAGCATAGACATGCCCTCATTGCTGTCATGGCTGATAGTGGGGAAGAGAAGAGAAATCACCTCCCCCTTTTGGGGAGTGCAAAGGAGAAGCTGCCTAAGGCTGAAGTGATCCGCTCAAAAGAAAGGAAAAGACTCCCCCTCATCTCTCACCCTTAGCTAATGCAGCACCCTGTCTTCCTGCTGGCTGCTGTCACAGGGCTGAGGAGGACAGGAACCACATCAAGCTAGCGTGTCAATCTTTTCTATGACCAATCGGCCAAGACAAGCTCCCAAGCTCCCCCAAAGTCAACCCACGCCAGGAAAAGCAACAAGCTCCCTGGGATAGTGCTGTCCACCCCTTTTAGCCCCTAATACTAATGGCTTTCAGACAGTACCTACCATGTGACAGGCAGCGGGCTGTGAGTTTTACAAACCTCTTATTTGTTCTTCACAACAACCCTAGAGGGAAGGTATTTTCTTTTTTGTGGTTGTTTAGTTGTTTTAGCTGCATCCAATTCTTCATGTCCCCGTTGGGGTTCTCTTGGCAGAGATACTAGAGCCGTTTGCCATTTCCTTGTCCGGCTTATTTTACAGACGAGGAAACCGAGGTAACCAGGGTTACATGACTTGCCTGTGGTCACAGAACTGGGAAGCATCTGAGGTCAGATTTGAACCTAGGAAGCCTTCCTAGCCCCAGGCCTGGCCCTCTCTCCACTAACCCTCAAGTTGCCCAGGAATGATTGAGAGTCAGCTCTTTCTGGCTTCCAGCTCAAAGCTTTACCCACCGTTCTACTTAATTGCACAGCCTTCACCACCGTTTTCCCCTTGTTCCCGAATTGTCTCATATGAGTCTATTTTCTACATACATAGTTGGACTATAGTGAGATTTGAGGGACACCAAAAGGAACCTTCCCTCCCCAAAAGAACTCTATCAACCTACCAGGTATTGAAATTCCAGGACAGTTAATTCATTTCTATGGCTTTGGGCATTGTGCTTCCAGGACAGCCCTGTTTAAATTAGATCAAAGCCAAACCAGAACAAAACAAAAATCACTGGGGTCCTTGAGTCATTAAGTTTTGTTTAAATTATTTTGGTGTTTTTAATATATGAATATGAGCAGACTTCATTTCTATGATTCCTTAAGAAATAAATAAATTTTTCTTATTAACTAAGTAAGCATTAAACTACCTAGAAAACTTCAGATAAGAACATTAATTGAAATGTCTACACTTGCCTGTGGAAGCCCAGCTCTCTGATCCTGTGTTGCCACTAGAACACACAGCCTTTGAGAGGAGCCCCCTTGGAAACTGATGAGAAGGCCCCTGGGATTGCCAAGAACCTCTGTCCTTCAATAAGTGATAGGAATGGGCAATCTTATTTAATAATTCTATTTAGCCATTGTGTACAGAACATTTGAACTAGGAAGCCTGGGGATGGGTGGGAAATATCTCTTGCTATTGCCCTAGTCCAGGACCCCCTCACTTCTTGCCTGGTTTCCTTAGAAGCCTCCCCACTGGTCTCCCTGCCTCTGGGTATCCCTCATCCAACTTTATTCAGTCAGTAAATAAACATTTACTAAGCATCTACCATGTGCTGGGGGCGGCAAGATAGGACTAGTCTTTCCGAGTTCAAATCCAGAATCAAACACTTGCCAACTGTGTGCCCCTGTGCCAGTCACCTAACCCCGTTTGCCTCAGTTTCCTCATCTGTAAAATGAATGGAGAAGGAAATGGTGAACCAGTGCAGTATCTTTGCCAAGAAAGCCCCAAATGGGGTCACAGAGAGTTGGGCAGGACTGAAATGAGTGAACACCCACAAATATGGCAGGTGTCAGTGCTAAGTGGACAGGACACAGGGAACAGAAGTCTGTGTTCCTGAGGAGTCCTGCAAACAGTGGGTGGGGGGCGAAAGCACTAGAATTAAGAGAGTTTGGGAAAGGTTTCCTTTAAAAGATAGGATTTTAGGTGGTCTTGAAGGAAGCCAAGAGGCAGAGATGGGGAGGGAAAGCATTCCTGGCAGGAAATAGGCCCAGAGTCTGGAGATGGAGGTCTAGTAAGAGGAACACAAAAGGGCCAGTATCACTGAAGTAAAGAGTAACGGGCCGGGTAGGAGATTGTAAAATGCAAAAAAACTGGACAGGGAGAGAGGTAATAGGGAGCCTCGGGAGGTTAATGAAGGGGAAGGTGGGGG
This sequence comes from Myrmecobius fasciatus, assembly GCA_023553655.1. Lineage (NCBI taxonomy): Eukaryota > Metazoa > Chordata > Mammalia > Dasyuromorphia > Myrmecobiidae > Myrmecobius > Myrmecobius fasciatus. The sequence goes on along the minus strand of JAJPUD010012453.1, from coordinate 27,007 downwards.
GGCAGAAGGGGTAAGATCACTTTGACCGTTGAGTGGAGGATGGACTGGCTAAATATTATGCAGCAATTATTATCCAGTGCACTTCCTATCTACAAGGAGCTTATTATAATCTTCCAGAGTATGTACAAGTAGGTGCCAGTGTAATCTTGGATTAACAACTGTTTAGACCCCTTTCCTTGTCTGAAAATGAGAGGGTGGAACTATCTACAATTCTATGGAAAATGTGCCCTTTACATACATGCAGAGTAAATACAAAGTAATTTTATTACTTTTGGTTGATGGACTCAGGAAAGGCCTAAATCCTCACCACCCCTTCTAGCTCCCTTTTATGTTTTATCTTCCTCCATTAGAATGTAAACTCCTTGAAAGTAGAGACTGTATTTCTTTCTATAAATATATATATATATGATATTTATTTATTTATACCTTATATAAATATTATATAAATTACAGAAAATTATATAAATATATTCTATTTAAATATATATTTACAAAAAGAAAGACATATCTATATATCTATATCTATCTATATCTCCCCAGACCAAAGTGCCAAACAAAAACTCGTTGATTTGACTGGGAAAGGAAGGGAAACCCTAGTAGCAAATATGCATAGTCAAATAAAACAAAGTTCCGTAATGGCTATATCTGAAAATATATGTCTCATTCTGCACTTTGTCCACATCTATCAGGTTATGGATAGCATGCTTCATTATCAGTCCTCTGAAACTATGAGTGCAGCATCAATACTATAGTATAAATTGTTCTCCTGGTTTCACTTACTTCATTCTGCATCAGTTTATAGTTTGTTGGGATTTTTATGAAACTTCTTTTCATTATTTTATATGGTATAATATTCCATCATATCTATATAATGATTTTAGCTCAATTGAAAAGCACTCTTCTTAGTTTTCAGTTATTTGCTATAACAAAAAAGAGTTATGAGTATCTTTGTACATGATTCCTTTCTCTCCTTTTTTGGTTTTTAGAATATATGGGTTCTAGCAGTAGTATCACTGAGTCATAGTTTAATGACTTTTTGGGGATAGTTTCAAATTGATTTCCAGAGGCAAGTGGTACATTACTGCATCTCTTTTACCTTAGCAACTGTAACAATTTTCATTTCTTTTCTTCCTTCCTTCCTTCTTTCCTTCCTTCCCTCCTTCCTTCTTTCCTTCCTTCC
>JAJPUD010012453.1:0-16952 GCA_023553655.1 Myrmecobius fasciatus | reverse complement strand
ACACACACACACACACACACACACACACACACACACACACACACACACACACACACCGGGAGAAAAGCCAGGAGCAGAGCAGAGATCCGGGTACAGTGTTCACCAAACTGACCACGTGCTTCGTCAGGCATGAGGCCTGATGGAAGGTAATGTGGTCGCCTCGGCCAGGGGCTCTCAATGACGGGGGCTGCGACCCCCTGTTCCAGTCACGGTGGAGCGGGACAAAGCTGTGTGCTGGTTTCCCGGCTTTTTAAGGGGTGTTTTCAGTGGCGTTGTCAGGTGTGTCCCCGAGGACCGCCCCACATTGACGGCATAAGCCCACAAACCGAGACTAAGGGGGAGGGGGAGGGCGTGCAGCTCTTGGCTCCCAGGTGAGAGTGAGACGCAGAGCCTGCACCGACTCTGCCCGAGCATCCCGAAGTTCTCCCCCAGCCACAACTGCACCATCCCTACGGGAACCGTCACTTAGGTGACAGCTCTGGAGAAGTTACTGCTTCTTGTAACGGAAAGCTATGTAAGGGTTATTGTTGAAGAATTACCCACACATATGTTATGCAAATAAAATAAAAAAATAAAATTAAAAAAAAAAAGAAGTTACTGCTTCTCAGCACACTTTCCAGGGACAGCCACAAAGGTGATGGCCTTGATGACCGCTTTGCCAGAGCTAGCTCGGCTGGGGCGGCTCCAGAAGAAAGCGAGAGAGAAGCGGTATTAGACTACAGAGCCGCTGGGCTGACCCGTGGGGTAGGCTTGAAACTTGGGCAGCCCACCAGGAAATGGGATCCCGGAATGGCCTTAGGGAGATTCTGAGGATCACCGGGCAGGAGCAGGGGCCGGCCCTGAGTCCTTTCCTGAGCTGGACTGGACTGCAAAGCCTTCCAACTCTGCCGCAGGGAGCGCATCTCTCTGGGTAGCAGTGGGGAGCTTGCCTAAATGTTTGACATAGACCGCACACAAAGAAGCACTCACGGGACTAGCGCAAAATGGCACACTCTCCCAAGGACTTTGGTATAATACAGTGGGAGATGGGAGGCAGGTACAGCGTCATCCGGCAGGTCCTCATCAAGGAAGGGCTTTGGTCCATGACCAAGCAGTAGCTCAAAAGGAACGTAGACGCAAAAGTTCTGAAACATCTCCCTCCCAATGTTCGCATGGACCATCTTTCACTGTGGCGGATCCTTCCCAGTCACGCTGGTTGGATCACCCACGGTCGAACCCCTGGCATCATGACATCATTTTGGCCCTCTTCAGTTATGAAGTTCAACAACGATATCACCACTACATTTTACAGGCTTTGAAAATAATGCTCAGACCAACAGGAGGATTTCAGAGAGGCCTGGAGAGACTTGCATGAACTGATGCTGAGTGAAATCAGAAGAACCAGAAAAACATTATACACAGCAACAAGACTATACGATGATCAATTTTGATGGACATGGTTCTCTTCAACAATGATGTGATTCAAACCAGTTCCTACTGTTCAGCGATGAAGATAGTCATATACATCCAGAGAGAGGCCTGTGGGAACTGAGTGCGGACCACAACACAGCATTTTAACCCTTTCTGTGAATATTTCCATGCATTTTGTTTTCCTTCTTAGGTTGTTTTTTCTTCTTCTCTTTCTAGATCTGATGTTTCTTATGCAGTAAGATAACTGTATAGATATGTATACATGTACTGTATTTGTCATATAATTTATCCTATTTAGCATGTATTAGATTACCTGTCATCTAGGGGTGGGGGTGGGGGGAAAGAGGGGAAAAGCTTGGGAAAAAAAAGTTTTTGCAAAGGTCAGTGTAGAAAAATCACTCATATGTTTTGTAAATAAAAAGCTTTATAAAAATAAATAAATAAATAAATTCAGGAAGGTAAAAAAAAAAAAAAAGAAAAGAAAATAATGCTCAGAGACCACAACCAAGAGGTCCCACAGAAGTGCCAGGATTAAAGTCTGACCTGCTCTCAAGTTCAGCCAGCTTTCTATAACTCTAGACTGGTTTTCTCCTAAGCCTTTCTTTGCATATTAAATCCCAGACTTTATGATAGGTCTCCCCATATAAACTTTTCCTATTCTCTGTTCAAGTTCCCCAGGGCCCATTATGTTATGTGGGGTAGTTAGCTAGTTGCATGGACTTGTCCAAATTAATAAGTCACTTCTTTGCAGGTAACATGATCCTTTTTTAAAAAAAATTCAAATTTGAAATCACTGAAAAAAAAAAAAGAAAAGAAAAATGAAACCCTAGTCCAGCAAATTAAATTCCTTCATTGACCGCCGTGTAGGAGCCCAGAGATAATGTCATAACCCATAGCAGAGCTCTACCTCTATGCTCTGTTCCAGCTCCGTTGTATTTATTTTTTTATGTGCCTAATTATTTTCATGGTGTCTCCTGATAAGCTCCTCCAGTGCAAGGACTGTTTTTGCCTTTCTTTGTATTCTAGGCCCTCAGCACAAAGCCCTGCCCACAATAACTTTTTCATAAATGATTGCTGATTGACCGAAAGTAGGAGAGAGAATTTGAACTGATCTAAGTGAAGTTCCTCAGTCATTCCATGTACCTGGAAGGTTGTCTTGCACAGAAAGGTTTGATTCCTGGAAACATTTGTGGGGAAATTGGGCAGCCTGAACAGAAATGAGATTTTTCGGGGAAACTAGACTAACATTGCCATCTAGTGTTCCAAGCAGGAACCAGCTTCAGTCTTAGGCACAATCTTAGTCCCAACATGGGAATTACATTTTCCTAAGCATTTAAGTATTGGGTGGGAGTGAAACCCTCTCACCCACAAATCCTTGACTCCTGTTCTTCCCTGCAAAGGTAAGATGAATTAGACTTGGAAGAGGTTCTTAACCTGACATTAACAGCTTGCAAGGGGTGTCTGTGGTTGTACCTGCAGAGAAAAAAAATTACACCTTATTTTCACTCATCTCTAATTGGAAAATTTCAGCCATTTAAATACATTACCCCGAGAAGAGGTCCATAGATGCTTACAGGGGATGTGACAGTAAAAAGATTAAGGATCTCTTGACTAAAAGACGTCACTGTAGCACATTCTCTTATTCGTGGGAAATCCAACTCAGATCCCTGTCTTCCCTCCACACTACGCCTCAGCCTGCACCAAAAAGGGAAATAATATCTTCTGTTTCTTTAAAGAGTCAAAACCTCTTCCCAAAAGTTCTCTCTGTGTCAATTATTAATCACAGTACATGGCATGTGGTAAGTGCTTAATAAATACTTGTTGACTGATGCAATAAGTGTTTAAATGATTGCAAGAGTTCAATTAACCTAACAAACATTTATCTGACACAATGACAGATATAATCTTTCAAAAGGACACAATAAGTAAGTAAAAAACAAAACAAAACAAAAAAACCCAAACAAACAAAACAAACAAAAACCACCTCTTTCCCTGGCTATTTTTGCCTGACTGCTGACAAGCCTGGGTTCCTGCCTCTCTTTTAGTGTCTTTGTCACTGAATTGGGCAGAAAGCAAGGTGTGTCTGACAGTGAGCATCGCCTCATATCATCTGAGACTTAGAGATCTGAGATAAGAGGAAGCAGCTTACACTGCTCTAGGAGTTAAGCCTCCTATCCATTTCTGAGAGTCTCTATTCATCCATCCCTTCAGTTCCAATTACCCCTGTGCTGCCAGAAGTCTTCCAAAGACCTAGAAAAAGAGACATGAAACACACACACTTAAATCCATCTTCTTCCCTTCAAATGCATGGCATGCAAGTTGGAAGCTCTCTTACCTTCTCTTTCCCAAAAGCCCCAAAGCCACGTTCAAAAACGTCATCAAACTGGTGAATTCTGACACCCCCTCAATTTCCAGTTTTGGAAACCCCACCACAAAAATTTTATAGTTGTTTTAATTAGTACTAATCTCTCCCTTAATCTGTCCTTCTTATTTCCCTCTCCATTATCCCCTTTCCCTCCTGTTTTTCCCTATTAAATGTATTTCGATAACAAACAGAATCTGTTTGTACTTTTCCCTCCTTTGACCAGTTTAAGAGTAATGATCAAATATCTCCTGTTCCCTCAACTCTTCCTCTTTATTTAGACTTTTACTTGTACACCCAGATTATGTTAAATAATTTTCCCTATCATTCTTCTCCCTTATTTTAAGATTATCAAAATGGTAGAATTCTAAGGGCATCTCCACCCATTAGAATGTAAATAGTTTATCTTTATTTAGTCCTCTATGATTAATTGTTCTCTCATATTTACCTTTCCATGTTTTTCTTGATTCCCATGTTTGTACTTCAAAATTTCTATGTAGCTCTGGTCTATTTATCAGAAATGCTTGGAAGTCCCCTATTCATTAAAGATCTCTTTTTCCCCTGTAGGATTATATTCAGCTTCTTTGAATAAATTATTCTTAGTTTTAATCTTATATCTTTTGCCTTTGGAAATATCATATTACAAAATTTCCATTCCTTTAAAGTGATACCTGTGGCTTCTTTATTTTTTTTCTTTCTGGCTACTGCTAGCATTTTTTTTCTTCTATCTTGAAACTACATTTTAACTATAATTCTGTGAGTCTTCATTTGGGGATTTCTTTTGTGAGGTAACTTTATTTCTACTTTTTCCTTTAGTTCTTGAGATCTGGGCAATTTTCTATTATGATTTCTTAAAACATTTTGCAAGGATCTTTTTTGGTCATACTTTCAGATAGTCCAGTCATTCTTAAATCATCTCTTTTTTATCTAGGTCAGTTATTTTTGCTGTGAGATATCTTTCTTTTTTCTATTTTTTGTCATCAATTTGTTTCAATATTTCTTTTTGTTTCATGAAAAACATTATCTTCTCTTTTATCCATTCTAATTTTTCAGGGAATTTGTTGCTTTAGAAAGATTTTATACCTCTTATAACAAATTGTTAATTTACTTTCCAATTCTTTTTTCCATGATTCTTATTTCTCTTCCAATTTTTCACTCTAATCCTCTCATTTCATTTATAAAATTTTAAATACTTTAAAAAACTCTTACTTTTATCTCTACCAGGAATTCTAGCTAAATGTCTAAATGAGGTTTTGCTTTGTTGTTTTAGCATTATTCTCTTCTTCCAGATTTGTGTTTTAACTGTCCCTGTTACCATGACTTTTTATGATGAACTTTGTTTTCATTTCCTTATTCTTCCAGCCTATTTTCTGACTTTAGAATTTTCATTCAGTTCAGGCTCTGCATATTTCCAGAGGGAATATCTGAGTTGACCTTCTCTTCTATATGTTCTTGCTACTGATTTGTTGGAGTTTTTTTGTCTTAAGTATTGTGTTATTCCAATATCTCCAGGACAGCTCAGGCTAGGAAAATGAAAGTTCTTAGTGCTTCCAAAATGTGTTGATTCAAGGCAAAGTTTGATCACTGCATTCCTGCTCTGAGTTCTCTAAGTTCTTGACCTGGGATTGGGTCTGAGCAACACACCTGTGGGTTCATCCCTGACTGGCAGATTGCTGCTGGACTCAACAGCTATCAAGCAGCTGAAGAGCTCTGTTGGTTCAGAAACAGATAGAAATAGAGAGGCAGAAAGGGAAGTATAAGGTTCTTTTTGGTCTGGGAGTCCTGCTCTGCTTTGTTTCTTTTAGGCTTCAGATTCTGCTGGAAGTTGGAATTGAGACCCTGCTCTGCTTTTGGGGTCAGTCACACAGCTGCTCCTTGCTTCTGAACTTGATCTCTGCAGAGTTGCAGTCCCCTTCTCAGTCATCCCAGGATCTATGACCCAGAAGTGGGTCATGAATGACAGAACTGCCAATTGGCACTATTCCTTCACCCTGCAAAAGTTTAGACCTCTCTGTACCAGATTTGAGACTTCATTTTGTCCTTTTGTATTGTCTCTCCCTGAAGTGGATGCTTGGCATATTTACCATAGGATCTTTTTTATCCTTTCTCTGAATCTGAAATGTTCTCCCATTTACATGAACTGATCCTAAGAGAACACTGTGCACAGCAACAATTCCCAATTGATAAATGGTCAAAGGATATGAACAGACAATTTTCAGATGATGAAATTAAAGCTATCTATGTCATACGAAAAAATGTTCTAAATCACTATTGATCAACTGTGCATACCCTTTGACCCAGCAGTGTTTCTACTGGGTTTATAACCCAAAGAGATCTTAAAAGAAGGAAAGGGCCCCACATGTGCAAGAATGTTTGTGGCAGCCCTTTTTGTAGTGGCTAGAAACTGGAAACTGAAGGGATGCCCATCAATTGGAGAGTGGCTGAATAAATTATGGTATATGAATGTTATGGAATATTATTGTTCTGTAAGAAACGACCAGCAGGGGGCAGCTAGGTGGCGCAGTGGATAGAGCACCAGCCCTGAAGTCAGGAGGACCTGAGTTCAAATCTGGTCTCAGACACTTAACATTCCCTAGCTGTGTGACTCTGGGCAAGTCACTTAACCCCAATTGCCTCAGCAAAAAAAAAAAAAAAGAAAAAGAAAAAAAAAGAAACGACCAGCAGGACGATTTCAGAGAGGCCTAGAGAGACTTGCATGAACTGATGCTGAGCGAAATGAGCAGAACCAGGATCATTGTACACGGCAACAACAAGACTATATGATGATCAATTCTGATGGACATGGCTCTCTTCAACAATGAGATGTTTCAAACCAGTTCCAGCTGCTCAGTGATGAAGAAAGCCATATACACCCAGGGAGAGGCCTGTGGGAACTGAGTGTGGATCACAACATAGCATTTTCATGCTTTCTATTGATGTTTGCTTGCATTTTGTTTCCTTCTCAGGCTTTTTTTCTCGTAGATCTGATTTTTCTTGTACAGCAAGATAACTACAAATATATAAATATATATACATATATATTCAATTTTTCATATATTTTAACATAATTAACATTATTAGACTACTTGCCATCTAGGGGAGGGGTGAGCAGAAGGAGGGGAAAATTTAGAACAGAAGGTTTTACAAGGGTCAGTGTTGAAAAATTACCCATGCATATGTTTTGCAAATAAAAAGCTTTAATAAAAAAATTAAAATAAATCACTATTGATCAGAGAAATGTAAATTAAGACAGCCCTGAGATACCACCACACACCTCTCAGATTGACTAAGATGACAGGAAAATATAATGATGAATGTTGGAGGGGAAGTGGAAAAACTGGAATGCTAAAACATTGTTGGTGGAGTTGTGAACTGATCCAACCATTCTGGAAAGCAATCTGGAACTATGCCCACAGGACTATAAAACTGTGCATACCCTTTGATCCAGCAGTGTTTCTATTGGTTCTGGATCCCAAAGAAATCATAAAGGAGGGAAAAGGAGCCGCATGGCAAAAATGTTTGTAGCAGCTCTTTTCATGGTAGAATTGGAAAGATAGATTGGAATAATTGGAAGGTGAGTGGATGCCCATCAATTGGAAAATGGCTGAACAAGTTGTGATATATGAAAGTAATGGAATATTATTGTTCTATAAAAAATGAACAAGCTGATTTTAGACCTGGAAACATTTACACAAACTGATACTGAGTGAAATAAACAGAACCAGAATTACATTGTACATAGTAACAGCAGGAATGTGCAATGATCAACTATGAAAGGCTTAGTTCTTCTCAGTGGTTCAGTGATCCAAAGCAATCTCAATAGACTTTGGATAGAAAATGCCTTCTGTATCCAGAAAAAAGAACTACGGAGATTAGATATAAATCAACACATGCCATGTTAACTTTTTTTTTCTATTTTTTTTTTAATCTCTCCCATGGTTTTTCCCTTTTGTTCTGATTTTTCTCCCCCAACATGATTCATAAATTCATAAAAATTCAAAAAAAAATTAAAAACCAAAAGAAAATCCCATAGGAAAAACAAGATTATGTAATGATCAATTCTGATGGATGTAGCTCTTTTCTACAATCATTCAGGCCAGTTTCAATAGACCTGTGATGGAGAGAGCCATCTTCACCCAGAAAGAAGACTGTGGGGATTGAATATGCATCACAACATAGTATTTTCACTTGTTTTGTTGCTTGCTTTTTGTTTTTTTTCTCTTTTTTTTCCTTTTTTGATCTGAATTTTCTTGTGCAGCATTATTGTGGAAATATGTATAGAAGAATTGTACATGTTTAACATATATTGGATTACTTGCTATCTAGGGAAGGGGTGGGAAAAGAGATAGAAAAAAACTGGAACACAAGGTTTTGCAAGGATGAATGCTAAATCTTTGTGTATATTTTGAAAATGAAAAGCTATTTAAAAAAAAAGAAAGTGGAATTTATTACCTTGAGAAGTAATTACTTCCTCTTCATTGGAGGTTTCCTTTGATGGAGGTGGTATAGAAGAGATTATTATTAAAGAGCAGGTTGGATTTGACAGCCTCTGAGAATTGCTTCCATTCTGATCTATGGAACTGTGATTGACCATTCTTTAAATTTAAGATTCAATTTTAAGACAAAATTTGTAGTCCACTAAAGGCCAGTTTCTCTTCAAACTGTAATTTGGCAATGCTGTCCCAATCAGAACTTGTGAAATTGATGTTTTGAATCAATTATAGAACTTTATTTTTGTCCCTAAAAAAACTGTTCTCCAGACAATTTTCAGATGAAGAAATTGAAACTATTTCTAGTCACATGAAAAGGTGCTCCAAATCACTATTGATCAGAGAAATGCAAATTAAGACAACTCTGAGGTACCACTACACACCTGTCAGATTGGCTAAAATGACAGGAAATGATAATGATAACTGTTGGAGGGGATGTGGGAAAACTGGGACACTGATACATTGTTGGTGGAACTGTGAACGGATCCAACCATTCTGGAGAGCAATTTGGAGCTATGCTCAAAAAGTTATCAAACTGTGCATACCCTTTGACCCAGCAGTGTTTCTACTGGGCCTATATCCCAAAGAGATCTTAGAGGAGGGAAAGGGCCCCACATGTGCAAGAATGTTTGTAGCAGCCCTTTTTGTACTGGCTAGAAACTGGAAACAATGGATGCCCATCAATTGGAGAATGGCTGAACAAATTATGGTATATGAATGTTATGGAATATTATTGCTCTGTAAGAAACGACCAGCAGGACGATTTCAGAGAGGCCTGGAGAGACTTGCATGAACTGATGCTGAGTGAAACGAGCAGAACCAGGAGACCATTATACACAGCAACAACAATATTACATGATGATCAACTCTGATGGACATGGCTCTCTGCAACAATGATGTGATTCAAACCAGTTCCTATTGTTCATCGATGAAGATAGTCATATACATCCAGAGAGAGGCCTGAGGGAACTGTGTGAACCACAACACAGCATTTTAACGCTTTCTGTGAATATTTCCCTGCATTTTGTTTTCCTTCTTAGGTTGTTTATTTTCCTCTCTTTCTAGATCTGTATAGATATGTATACATATATTGTATTTGCCATATAATTTAACATATTTAACATGTATTAGATTACCTGTCATCTAGGGGTGGAGGGTGGGGAGGAGGGGAAAAGCTTGGAACAAAAAAAAGTTTTGCAAAGGTCAATGTAGAAAAATCACTCATATGTTTTGCAAATAAAAAGCTTTTAATAAACAAACAAACAAACAAAAAAACTGTTCTCCCGAAATCTAAGGTGCACATCAAATTGTACCCAGTGTTCTTCTATCATGGCTAAACCCTCATCTCCAATGTCCACAGAACTCCCTGTCTATTTTCCTTTGCAAATCTAGAGTTACTGATTGGGACTTAATTGGGAACATTTTTGAGATCTTTGTGGATGAATTGTGTTGGGGCTGGGAGTTCAGTTATATTTCTTCCTGCTATTTTGCCATGTTCACTCACTTCATCTTTGAGGGATTTCTCACAGTGGCTCAGCAATCATATCATCTGTACCTTCAGACCCTTAAGATGTAATGTGGTGATTTAAGTACCCAAAGAACAGTTATCAAGATGGAAAGAGTGAATAAAGAACTGGACTTGAACTCAGGAAGAGTTGAGATTAAATGCTACCAAAAGATACTTATTAGTGGTGTGGCCAGGGCAAGTCATCTAACCACTCAGCCTCAGTTTCCTCATCCGTAAAACTGGGCTCATAATAATAGCACCTATCTTACTGAGTTGTTGTAAAGAATAAATAAGACACCATGTGTAAATTGTTTTGCAAATTTTTAAGTGCTATATAAATGTTATCTATTATTATTACTACCTGCCATTTCCCCCCCTCAGTTTCAATTACCTATTAGTGATTTTTTGTTCTAGCCTTTAAAAAGTTTTTTTTTCCTCTTGCCAGGTAAAACTGGAAACAAAGTAAAAGTCGATCAGGTCTTCCTTCTTTATATTCTTTTATCATCATCCTGTCTACCCCAAGCAGCAGTCTTATCTCGTCTTTGATCCTTCTCTTTTCCCCAAATCCTTTTGTTGTTCTTAGCTTTCCCCGACAGCCCCAGCTCATTCTCTTATTTACTCATTATCTTCTCTTTTCCACCCCATTTTTATCTCTTTAAAATCTCAAATAGTGACTGAGTTCCTTAAGTATCAATATCAGTATTTTTAGACAGTTCCCTCTTTTTCTTCTCATTAGAATTGTTTCTTGGTATTTTCAGAATTTCATTCTCTAGAGTTTCACATTCCTTCTAGTCTGATGTTGCCTTTTGAATCTTAAGCCTTTGGCTCTTACCTGTCCTTTCTCAGAACTCTTTGAAATATCAGGTACATGTCAGACTACGCCCAGTGTTCCTCTCCCACACAAATTGCAAACCAGAGTCATGGCTTCCCCCAGCTTCCCATCATTTCCACTCAAGAAACCAGTTCTTCCTTATTGATAAGAATAAGATCCGGAGTAACTGTTCTCAATAGTTTCTTCACTTTTTAAAGAATGAAATCATACTACAGGCAAATCAAGATATTATTATCTACCTGCTTGGGTGTCTAGATAATCAAAGTCTTCCATCACTATTAGAGCATGCTGTTATGTTAGATTTGTAATTTGTGGCTTAGACTTCTTTTATCTAGGTGGTCCCTACAGAACAATATTATTTCCATTTCTCCTTCCACTGATTTTTTCCCAACTGCTCTCCACTATCTTCCCAATGTGGCTGCTAGATTGGCTCATATGGCTCTTTTTTTTTTCTTATCTTGTATTTTCTGTGGTATCTAGCTTTGTCACTCTGTGTAGGCTGTTTTGTTCTTCCACTTTCATTTCCTATCTAACGTCCATTTTTTATCAGATGAAATTTCTTCTTCTCTAGTTGACTGTCTTTATTCCATAGACCAGAAATCTAAATCCAACTCTCAGACACTAGCTCTTTGAACAACTCCTCACTTTTCAAATCTGTCCTTGCTTTCAGTGAGAATCGGGGGTCACAGTTCCACCTATGGTCCTCAGGTCTTTCATTTCCTACCAGAGATTTACAGTCTTTGCCAATGCTTTCTAGATTCCTTGTGCCTGGATCACTTGTGCTCACATGAATCACCAAGCTTAGGTAGTAGTTGGAAATATCCTTGGCATATGACCTACAAAAACAAAAGATCTCTTCCTTGGTGTAAGATGAAGAGCGGTCTCCATAGCAGGGAGTTACCAAATGCGTCCCCTCATCTGTTCTTCCTTTGACTCTGTAAAGTTCTGGCAATTAAAAATATCAGAATGAAAAGTTGGTAGGAAGGTGTGGTTAAAAATTATTTGTAAGAAAAAGATCTAAGAGTTTTAGTGGACTGCAAACTAACTATGAGTTAACAGAATAAATTCATAACCAAAAAAATTAAGATTAAGATTAGAGGAATAATGTCCAGAACATAGGTGGTAATAGTCCAGCTGTCTTCTGCTCTAATCAGGCTGTGAAATATTGTATTAACTTGTAGACACCATGATTTAGAAAGATATTGGTTAGTTGGATGTTTAAGATTACTTTTGTGAAACATGACAAAGCTGTTCAAAGAACTGGAAGGTGGGAAAGAGCAGACTTGTTCCTTTGGCATAAGTAAGTAGAATTAAGAGCAAGGGGTAGAAGTTGCAGAAAGACATATTTAAGCCCAATATAAGGGGAAGCATTCTAAGCATTATACTATCCTGAAGTGGAATGGACCATCTTGGGAGATGAGTTTCCTCCTCACTGGAGATTTTCAGGTTCAGGTGACAGAATCACTTATCAGGTATGTGTTGAAGGCTTAGCCATGACTGGGAAATTTCAGGTGTTGCAGTGAGCAGGGGGCTAGCCCTGCATAGGCTGAAGTTGCAGGATGAGTTAGTTGGGGGTAGGGAGGTTGTAATACAATGAGGGGACAAGTGCATCTGCCCTTCTGCCAAATGACCGAGGGTGGGGGCTGCTCTTGTCTGGAAGCTGGCTGGCCACTTTGAGGAAGATGGATGTTTATTTTTAGCAGGATCATTTATCTCCCCTTTAATTAGCGAAGCCCAACAGGAGCCGCCATCAGAGCCCCTGCTGCTACCCAGACTGACTCTATAAATATACCCCTATGGGGACATATTAGCACATTCCTAGCAGGGCATGCACAGTAACTCTATGTCATAGTTTCCTGTCCCTCTTTTAGACTGAGATGGTGGGTAGTATACATAGAATAACAGAGAACTCCAAGGTCCCTTAGTCTCATCCCACAGCTGAAGAAACAAAGACCCAAAGAAATCAATTGTACACGGTCATCCAATGACAGAGTCAGGACTTGAGTCCTTATTTCCTAACTCATAAAGATCATAAATTTGGACCCAAAAGGGACCAAATCTTATTCTTTTATATTTGGTCATTTGTAGCATGATAGCAGAAATATATCTATATCTATCCAGTTCTCTGATCTCTGTACCATTGTGAAAATGCTATGCTCTTTCTAAATATTTCTAAATCAATCCTAACAAGAATTCGTATTTACCTCTTAGGAAGTTTTATATCAAATTCTCTCTTGGTGTTCCACTTTGTATGTGGAAATGTCCTTTTTTATTTTATTATTTTGTATTTAAAATTAATTTTAAAAATTAAATTAAAAAGCAAATAGAAACTCTTTCCTAATTATGAAAGCAGAAATGAGAATTAGATACTTACTGATGCCCAGCTAGTTTCCTTACTTTTAATACCTGAGGTGAGAAGGAGGGTCTGGAGATTAGGATTAATTCTTCATTGCTGTAAAAAAAAAAACAAACCACAGTGGGAGAAAGGAATGAGCTTCCCCTTTTGCAAGAGAGACAGCCAGACATACCCTATCTATGGGATCACACTTTTATCAACTTTTATTTACTGTTGGCAAAGTGTTTTCCATACAGAACTCTTAGAAAGTGTATATTACAGACATTATTAGCCCTATCTTATAGATGAGTAAAGTGAGGTGCAGAGAGGTTAAGCCACATAGCTAATAAGTAACAGAGTTGGGACTCTATCTCCAGAATGCTTTCCACTAAACCACGTGACCTGGGTGTCCTTTGAGCTTTGTTTTTCTTGAGGAAAAGATGAAATTAAAGGTTATACCATTCTGTTTTCCTTTCCTCTTATCAAACGTGTATCTCCATTCATAAATTCTAATGCTTGGATATGGAATTGTTCCCATGGAGATTTCTTTTTCTTTTTTTGCTGAGGCAATTGAGGTTAAGTGACTTGCCCAGGGTCACACAGCTAGGAAATATTAAATGTCTGAGATCAGATTTGAACTCAGGTCCTCCTGACTTCAGGGCTGGTGCTCTATCCAGTGTACCACCTAGCTGCCCCTACCTGGGAATTTCTTAAAGACTTCATGGAGGCTGCAGTTGAACTATAAGATGGAGAGGAAGCAGTGTGTGGTGGAAAGAGCAAGGTGGAAAGATCCCTGGTCTAGCAGTCTAAGGATGTATGCTCAAGTTCTAGATCTGTTATTCACTGATTGTGTGACCTTGGACAAGTCACTTCGTGGGCCTTGGTTTCTCCAATTATATAATAAGGGAGTTAGACTAGATGATTTCCAAGATCTCTAAATTTCTATGATTCGAATGTGAACACAGTCCAGGGAAGATGAGTTTATCCCCAGGAGAGGAAGAAAAAAAGATGGGAGACAGGGAACCAAGAAAAGTGGTTGTGAAATGGGGAATTGCTTGAACAAACTATGGTATGTAAATGGAATTGAATGGAATACTTTTGTACCATAAGAAATAACAAAAGAGATGATTTCAGAGAAACCTGGGAAAGTTTAAATGAACTAATACAGTGAAATGAGCAGAACCAGAAAAACAATTCCTGTAATAATAATATACAAATAACTTTGAAAAACTCAAGAACTCAAATTAATGAAATGACCAAACACATTTTTAGAGGATCAGTGATAAAGCATGCAATTCACTTTCTGACAAAGAGGTGATGATCTCAAAATGAAGAATTAGATATGACCAATATGGAAGTTTGCTTTAATTGACTATGCAGATTATTATGAGGATTTTGTTTTATTTTTTATTTTTCAGTGGAGGGAGGTGAAAGATAATAATTGCTTGCTAATTGAAAACATTTTATTTAATTAAAAAATAAAGTAGGTATGAAATAAGTTCTATTTTAAGCAAAAGGGAGCTACCCATATTATGTTAGGGACAATATATCCTTCACCCTGCTGGCAAGACAGGAAGCTAGCAGCCTTCACCCTAAGACTAGCCTAGGGACCTTCAACTAAAAGTCAGGAATGAGATGACCTTGAGCAAATTCTGAAATAGAAAAATGTGATATCCTCTTCAGTCTGTAGCTCCCTCCTCTTCCCATCTGGTTTTAAGCTGTTGACCACCATTTACAGGAGAAGGAAACTGGTGAGAGGGAACAAGGGAGTCACACTTACCAGCTGTTTGACTTAATCTCTCAATCTCTCAACCTCATTTTCTTCCTCTGTAAAAGAAATTACCTTTTAAGGTTTCTTTAAGTACTAAATCTGTGATCCTACAAGTGAGTTTGCCTGACGTAGAGATAGGAAACAATTCATCTTGGAGGACAGGGGGTTCAAATAAAAAGAAGGAAAGATAAAATAGCCATTATTTTGGCTATTAGAGGAAGGTAGACTCTTGTCCTAGAGATGTTTATCTTGGTAAGGCTTTGATTCTGTGCTTTGAAGGAACAGGTTTAAAAGAGAATGGTAGATCTATGGAATTGGAGGAGTCTGGAGGTATATCCAGAGCAGAGGAATCACTTTAGGGAAGAAAAAGAATCAACATCTGATCTAGATCACTACTGAGCATTTTGAATAAACCTTAATTGATTTTATTTGTAATCTTGTGTTTTGAATTGTCTGCAGGTCAAAACATATTTGGATTGCTTTCATCATGAGTCTCCAGTCCATGAGTTTTCAAGTAGTAAATTTTATTCCTTTTATCCTATGATTAGCATTTAATGCTATACTTGATGTGCATACTTGTGCCATACTTGATGATTCAATATGACTGAAGAGGGAAGAGTTTCCTAGATAAACCAGAGTACAACTGGATAACTCCAAACTCACCAAACCTTTAGAGGGGCCTTGTCATACACAAAATTGGAACACATAGGGAAAAGTTTGCTAATTCTGTTCCATAGAGAATTTGTCATTACTGTCAAATCACTTTTTGGCATTTTGTGAAGTGAACAACTACTGGAATAAGTGTATGGCTGTATGAAAAAAAAAAGTTCGATATCACTATTGATTAAGAAATGCAAATTAAGATAACTCTGAGATGCCACTTCACACCTCTCAAATTGGCTAAAATGACAGGAAAAGATAGTGATAAATGTTGGATGTAATATGGGAAAACTGGGACACTAATGCACTGTTGGTGGAGTTGGGAAATGATCCAACTATTCTGGAGAACAATTTGGAACTATGCCCATAGGACTATGAAACCGTACATATCCCTTGACCTAGCAGTGTCTCTACTGGGTCTGGATCCCAAAGAGGTCATAAAAAAGGGAAAAGGACCCACATGTGCAAAAATGTTTGTACCCACTTTTTGTAGTGGTAAGAAATTGGAAACTGAGTGGGTGCCCATCAGTGCAGAATGGTTGAATAAGTTATGGTATATAAATATTATAGAATATTATTGGTCTGTAAGAAACGACCAGCAGGACGATTTCAGAGAGACCTGGAGAGACTTACTGGACTGATGCTGAGTGAAATGAGCAGAACCAGGAGATCATTGTACATGGCAACAACAAGATTATGTGATGATCAACTGTGATGGACTTGGCTCTTTGCAACAATAAGGTGATTCAAGGCAGTTACAATAGACTTGTGATGGAAAGCACCATCTGCATCCTTAGAGAGAACTATGGAGCTTGAATGTGGATCAAAACACAGTATTTTCACCTTTTTCTTGCTGTTGCTTGTTTGCTTGCTTTGCTTTTTTTTCTTTCTCTTTTTTTTTTCTTTTTGATCTGTTTGAGGGGTGTGAAGTGGCATCTCAGAGTTGTTTTTTTTTGTACAACATGATGAATATGGAAATATGTTTAGAAGAACTGCACATGTTTAATCTATATTGGGTTGCTTACTGTCTTGGGAAGAGGGAAGAAGGAAAGAAAGAAAGAAAAGTTTGGAACACAAAATTTTGCACAGGTATATATTGAAAACTATCTTTGCATAGGTTTGTAAAAGTAAAATACTATTAAAAGAAAAAAAAAGAAGTGTATAACTATCACATTTCTTGGTTTTATTGTTGAACAGGATCAGGCAAGTGGTTCACAGTATCCCCTGATGGCAGTGTTCAAGTTTAAAGTTTATTTCTAACATTTCCATTCTGTACCCTTTCCTCCTACTTTTAATCCTCTTTTTTTCTCAGCCTAAATTTCAGTGCCCTCTTAGTACCCATCTCTCTTGTTAGAGAAAGACTTTGAAAAATTTATTTGCTAAAGTGAAATAAAATGTGAAACATTTAATGTCATTTCTAAGAGGGAAGGGAAAGGACTAATATTTTTTGGTCTTTTTATTATTTTCTTCATTTTTCTGGTTATATATGTACATTATTTTTTTTAAATACACATTTCTTTCTGAATCATGTTGGGAGAAAAAAATCAGAACAAAAGGGGAAAACAGAAGAAAAGGAAAAAAAAAA
>JAJPUD010012452.1:9343-49267 GCA_023553655.1 Myrmecobius fasciatus | reverse complement strand
TGATCTTCCTCCCTTCTCTCATTTGTTTATATGACCCCTCATATTTAGATCTTGCATCCATTTGGAGCTTATTGTGTAATATGGCTGATGAGGAGTGGATCTCACCTCTAGTTTCTGCCAGACTGTCCTGGACTTCTCAGCAGTTGCCATCAAATAGGGAAGTCCTGACTCCCACAACTGATGTCCTTGGGTTTATAGGACACTACGCTACTATGTCCGATTGCTTTTGAGGCAAATTTACCTAATTTTGTTCCATTGACCAACCTTCTGATTTTTTTTTTAAACCAGTAACTTGATGGCTGTGGTTTAGACGACTGAGGAAACTGAAAGCTGGAAAGGGAAAAAGACTTGTGCAAGATCACGCAGTGGTTAAGTGGCCGGACTGGGATTCTGAGCTCAGTCTTCTGACTTTAAATGTAATATACTCAAAAAAAAAAAAAAAAAGTAATATACTCCCAGGATAAATGCTCTGGGTGGATCCTGCCTAAGAGTCATCTCCTACTCATCCGGATGCGCCCTTCCTCCTCCTTTCCAGGTCCCAGAATTTCAGCTTACCTGATGCACTGAGCTCAAGGACCTCAGCCGGGGCTTCGGCAGGGGGACACTCAGGGGGGTTGTCATTCTCATCCAGCACAAGGACAGTTAGTGACAGAGGGTCACTGTAGGCCAGGCCCTCCATATTCCTGGCCCACACAGAGAGCAGGTACTGTAGGGAGCAAAGCACAAGGTGAGGTTGCAGAGAGGAAGAGACAGGCTGTATTTGGGAGGAAGCCCAGCTCTGTGGGGGGGGGTGTATATTGCGTATATATATGTGTATATAATGTACGTGTGTATGTATATATATGTATATAATGTATATATGTGTTTGTATATATGTAAATACACACATAAATACACATACTATGCTCCTTCACAGCTATAGCCTCAGCATTTTCTTTTTACACACACACATATATATAAATTTATTATTTGTATAATATAAATATATATGAAGTAATATAAATATGTAAAATCAAATATACATTTACATATGTGTGTATGTGTAAAAGGAGAATGTACCTGTGAAGAAGCATAGCTATGTGTCTGTGTGTATATACAAAAACCATGGAAGTAGATATATGTGTATGTGAACAAATGCATATATATTCCCTTTCATATATATGTACATATACATATACATGTATAACATATAGATCTATACATGTATATAAAATATGAACTTCTTTTCATATATACACATATACATAATACAAAGATAGATTAGATTGATGGATAGACAAATAGACAGACAGACAGACAGACAGACAGATAGATAGACAGATAGACAGACAGACAGATAGATGGACAGACAGATAAATAGACAGATAGACAGACAGATAGACAGACAGATAAATAGACAAATAGACAGACAGACAGACAGGCAGATATCTCCAACTGAAGTCATGAAAGAAAGAAGCTCCTGAGACTCCATCCACTGTAGCCACCTGGAGGGATTCCCAGTAGCTTGGTCTGAGTGGTCCCCCACCCCCATCCCCACCCTCACAATCCATGGCTCTCTGATGGCCTTTGAATGCTTCTGATGTACCACTAACTACCCTCTCCTGAGTCTCCTCAAGATAAAAGATGATATTGATGGTAAAAATGATTCTCATCAAATTAGTGCAGCCAGAGGTGAAAAGTGTGGCTGTATGTTATTGCCAATCCCCAACACCCCCAAGTCCCCTCAATACATCCCCCCCAATGAACACATATGCGGCACATATACACATACATATACATCCCTCTCCCTCTCTTTCCCCTCTTCCTGTTCCTGTACCTCCCTTCTTCCTTCCCTCCCTCTTTTTCTCTCCTCTCCATCCACTTCTCTGTCTCTTTGTATATCTGTCTGTTGCCTGTCTGTCTCTGTCTGTCTCTGTCTCTATCTCTCTTCTCTGTCTCTCTCTCTCTGTCTCCCTCTCTTTCTGTCTCTCTTTCTGTGTGTCTCTCTGTCTCTGGGTCTCCCTCTCTTTCTCTCCTCTGTCTCTGTCTCTGTCTCTCTCTACACACACACACACACACACACACAAGCTTCCCCCCAACAACCACTACTCTTCACCTTATCGTGCATCTCCCGGTCCAGTTCCTGGGTCAGGCAGATGCTTCCTTTGTTGGTCACTCTGAAGGTCCCTGGGGGCTGGCTTTCCAGGTAATACTCCACGCCCCCACCACTCCAGTGCACCTGGGCAAGGTGAAGGTTGGAGATAGGATGAGGGAATGGCCCAGGGAAGGGGGGCTGGGCAGAGACCTTTACCAAGAGCCGGACCAAGCCCCTTTCTTCATCATAGATTCATATCCATCAACCCCAATATGCAGAAATCTGGGTCAGCCACCTTTCCTTTCTTGAAATGAATGAGCAATTGGAGGGTTACCAGGTCCTGAAGGGAATGGAACTTCTTTCTACTCCCCATACTTTCTGGACAGGAACCACGGGTCAGGAGACCTACACCTGATTCTTTAATCTGCCCTGAGCAAAGTCCCTGGGCGACCTCAGGTGAATGACAAAACTTTATGCTATTCAAGAGGTTTGTTTGTCAAGCCCATGGTCTGTAAAGCAGGGGATGCTTCTTTCAGAGGAGGGGGACAAGAGGGTCTTCAGAGAAGTCTTGTTCGTGCCTATGAGACCACTTCTCCATCTCCTCTTACTGAACTTAAATAAGTCCCTGGGACCAATTCAGCCACCTGAGACCATTATTTTGGCTTTCTACGGATCCCTGCTAAGCTGTGTAAAATCTAGCCAAACTGGACTGTTGCCTTTGCCCCCACAAAGACTAGACTTCCTTACTCTTCTGCTCCTGCTTCCCCCAGGCTTACAATGTCTTTGCTATCCCTCTGAAACACTGATTGTTGTTCAGTCGTGTTTGATTCTTTGTGACCCCATTTGGGGTTTTCCTGGAAAAAATAATGGAAGTAATTAATAATGGAATTACCCTTTCCTTTTTGGGCTCATTTTATAGAAAACTGAGGCAAAACATGTTAAATAATTTCCCCAGCTAAGCTAGTCAGTGCCTGAGGCTGGATTTGCACTCAGAAAGATCAGTCTTCCTGATTTCAAGTCGCCATCTGAAAACCTGCTCATCCTTAAAAGACCAGCTCCTATACTGTCCCCTCCAGGAAGCCTTCCGATTCCCCTGGCTAAGAACAGCTTTTCGACTGGATCTCATACTTTGTTTTATATCTCTTGGTTGTATAGACCTTTTATTGTTTAATTTTTATTTATTTTTATTATTGTTTGTATAGATCTTTTAATACTAATAATGGGGTGTTATGGTTGTCAGATCTCTGAAAAGACATTAAGTTCTACGAAGGAAGGACTGTATTTAATTTAAACTTCGTATCTCCTCCAGCTCCTCCAACAGTGATCTGCATAGAGTAAGCACTTCATAAATATTAGTTTAATTGGATTAAATGGAGACATTATGGTGGAATGGAAAGAACACTGAATCTGGATGGAGTCAGAGGACCTGAATCCAAGCCTCAGTTTACCTATATCTACTTAATCTGTGATTCTGAACGTATTACCTGTCCATTGAACACCTCAGTTTCTTCATCTGTATAATTAAAATTCAGGATTAGATGATCTCTAAAGTCCTTTCTATGATCCCATGAACTCTGGTGCTGGAGGGGGACTGAAACACCATCTTGTCTTCCCCCCTCATTTGACGTGTATTGATAAAGAGATTAACCCAGAAAAAGGGAAGATCATGGATCTAGGAAGAACTGGGACCAGATGTCCTGTCACCCTCTCAGATGGCCGCGGTCTATGCTGCAATTAAAGCTTCAGAGATCTGGCTGACCCCCAGCCCTTCCAGTGAGGAGGGGGTAGGTGGAAGGGGGTCCTTCCATCTGAGGCAGCTAGAAGGGTCACTGGATGGAGCACTGGGCATGAAGTTCAAAGGCCTGATCAGGTTCAAGTCCAGCTTCAGACACTTACTAGCTGTGTGACACTGGGATCTCCTTTTGTCTCAGTTTCTTCAACTGTAAAATGGGGATCATAATAGCAGTTACCTCCCAGAGTTTTTAAGAAGATTAAATGAGATAATATTTGCAAAGTTCTTATTATTGTGCTGGAACAAACATGTTATTTCCTTTCTTTCTCCCTCCTAATTAAGCCAGCCTTCATCTGGATCACTGCTGATGGGGTTCTGAGGGACGGGGCAGTTTGGGGGTCTGGGAGAAGGAGAGGGGATGGGGTCTTTTGGGCCATGTGACACACATCTCAAAGGATGTGGCTTTCTCCCCTTCCCAGGCCCCCCTACAGGCTGTTGTGGCCCATGGGCTATTTTAAGTCACCCACTGAGCTGAGGCATTCCAGGGGATTCCCTAATGGTGCTGTGGGGGAGGGGAAGGAGCTTAGTTAGGCTCCTCTGGACTCTTGTCTGGAAGCTAAGACTCTCTGAAAGGCATTCCTGTCTGTGGGGCGTGAATCCCTAGACATGGTGTTGAGTTTTCTCACCATGAGGGAGCCAGCAGGGGCTGAGGGCTAGGCAGGGAAGCTCAGAAGGACCCTAAAGTCTCTGGCTTCTTGCATCCTACTCAGGACCTTCCAATGGATGCAGCCAATCTACTGAGATTACAAAATCTCTGAGGACAAAATTCATATTTTCTCCAAAGTCTGAGACCCGTTCTATTAACCCATCCACTCTTGTAGGATGTGAGAGAGTTGTTTGAGGTAATGAGAATGGCAGAACCCATCATGGATTCCTAGACCCTTGGAGATGACAAAGCACCATTAATCTTGGACAGAATAGTCAGGTTGTAATGTCATAGAAGTACTATTGACATATGAAAATGTAGGTTTCCTGCCCCATAGATCTGTGTACTTGCAGACTCACAGAAAGAACCATGGACAGTTCAGAGCGACCTAAACCTCTGGAACCATATATATCTTCAGAAATACAGGATAGAACCCCAGAATGAGAAAATCCCTTAGGGATCATCTAGCATCATCCCCTTATTCTGCAAATGAGGAAACTGAAGATTAGAGAGAAGGGATTGGTAGCTTAAATGGTTAAGTGGAGAGAGCTCAAGACATGTGTTTAAGTCACTTAAATATCCTGTGCCTCAGTTTCCTCATCTGTAAATAGCATCTTCCTCTCAGAGTTATCAGGAGAAGTGCTGTAAAACTTCCATTTAAAAACTGGGCCAGGGGCAGCTAGGTGTCCCAGTGGATAGAGCACCAGCCCTGAAGTCAGGAAAACCTGAGTATAAATTTGGCCTCAGACACTTAACATTCCCTAGCTGTGTGACCCTGGGCAAGTCACTTAACCCCAAGTGCCTCAGCAAAAAAGCAAAAAACAAAAACAAAAACAAAAACAAAAACAAAACAAAAAAAATTGGGCCACCTTCTGGGTCACATATTGACTTGATTTTAAAATGTAATGTTCCCTATTTTTATTGTATTTTTATTTGGTTAAATATTTCCCAATGACATTTAATCTGGTTTGGGCTTTACTCAGGAATGTTATGTTGGATGCCTCTGATTATGAGAATCAAATGAGTTAATATGTAATAAGCTTTGCAAACCTTAAAGTGCTAAGTAAATTTTAGTTATTATTGTTGTTATTGCTGTTGTTGTTAGTCCATCATTCTGGTAGATACTGACCTTGAGATTGGTAAATGGTAGAGTCTGGACTAAAATTCATCTCCTGGCTTTCATTTCAGAACTCCTTCTGTTCTATTAACAATCTCTACAAAAGTGCTTGTTGCTTCTTATATGGATTCTATCTAAATAATTTTCTTTTTCTTTCTTTCTTTCTTTCTTTCTTTCTTTCTTTCTTTCTTTCTTTCTTTCTTTCTTTCTTTCTTTCTTTCTTTCTTTCTTTCTTTCTTTCTTCCTTCCTTCCTTCCTTCCTTCCTTCCTTTCTTTCTTTCTTTCTTTCTTTCTTTCTTTCTTTCTTTCTTTCTTTCTTTCTTTCTTTCTTTCTTTCTTTTTTTGCTGAGGCAATTAGGGTTAAGTGACTTGCCCAGGGTCACACAGCTAGGAGGTGTTAAGTGTCTGAGACTAGATTTGAACTCAGGTCCTCCTGACTTCAGGCTGGTGCACTATCTCTCTCTCTCTCTCTCTCTCTCTTTATATATATATATATATATATATATATATATATATATCTATATGTACCACTTAGCTGCCCCTATATAAATAGTTTTAAAGTGATCCCTCCTGGGTTGCCATTTCTTGGTCTCTAACTAGGTTATGCTCTTACTTACATGGGTGAAGGAATGGGGACACAGATTCTGGAGATTTTCTGCCAAGTGGATAGGATCATGAGCAGACCAAGTATTCTCCACCACAACAATGTTCACAGTGGCCATGGTTCGGTGACCTGAGGCCTGGTCTCCTAAGTCTTTTACCTGCACCAGCAACTGGTAGTTGCTCACCATAGTAGGATCAAGCTCAGAGCTTCCTACAAGGTACAGAAGAAAGATGCCATTATTTGTAGGTTGGAGTGGAGGCAAATCCACTAGAAATTCACACCCTGTGTCTGGGGCTTGGTATCAGGACAGATAGAACGTGCAAATTCTATTGGGGAAAAATTGTGATATGGAGGAATCAGAGGTATTAGAAAATAGCTGTGTGAGCCAGAAGCTCGTTGGGTAAATGCAGATGATTAGATGGATGGATGAAGAGATGGATACATGGATGGTGGATGGATGGATGGATAGATGAGTAGAGGGATGAATGAATGGATGAGTGTATGAGTGTAGAGGGGAACAATCAGGAAAGTTATTTGGTCTAAGGCAGGAGTTAGACTTGGGACCTAAGGGGGAGGACAAATTTCCTCAGAGCCATAGATACTAGAGAGATTTGTCTCCTTAATGATGCAATTCTAGGATTGCAGGAAAGGCCCTCAAAGGCCATTTAATTCAAACCCCTATTTGATAGATTGGGAAAATGAGGCCCAAGGAAACTTAATGATTTGTCTAGTCACAAAAGTAGTAGTTTCTTTTTGTTTATGAGATTACCACCTGGGAAAGCATCTGTGCCTTCATGATTCTTAATGTTTGGATCAATTGGCTTATGAAATTATTGCTGTTTGTAAAGTTCACCATAAGGAGAAGGATGAAAGATAAGGGGGAATTATGTATCCCCAGGATCAAAACTTAGGAAGGAGCTTCTTTACTGCTACTAGATTTGAACATGGGATACCATGGCCTGGGAGTCCCTTCCCTGAGAGCAGTAAAGTTCCGACATTCTCCTCCAAGGCCCTCCAAGACCCAAGGCCGTAGGAATGGTTAAGGGATGTGGGATCTACTTACCCTTCTCACTGAGGGCAAGGCCTCCTGTCCTGGCGTCCAGGTGGAACATGTCCGGGGAGGGCTGGGCTGGAATCTGACTCAGGATGTGGTAACGCAGGTCCGAGTGGGCTGTGCCTGGTTCATCCCCATCTGTGGCGCCGAGATAGAGGAAGGGTATATCTGACCAGAGGAAAGGGAGAGGGAGAAGTAGTATTGAATGACTGCTCTTAGAAGGACCACGGCGTTCTAATTTCCCTCCTGATGTCTTTTAATGTTCACCCCAAATTCCTCCATATGCTACTTCTCCTGGGTATCATGGATCGTATTATTCAGAGCTTTAAAAGGACATTAGAAGTCATCTAGATCATCCCTTGTACTTTATATTATATATTATATATATAAATATTATTTATATATACATATACATATATATTATATATGTATAATATAAAATACAAGGGTTGATCTAGATGACTTCTAATGTCCTTTTATATCTATATCTATCTATGTCTGTCTGTCTATCTTTTTATCTATCTATCTAAGAAAAGTGACTTGATTAAGGGCACATAGCTTGTAAGTAGAAGAGTCAGGAATCCTGACGGCAAATCTAATCTACTTTTCATTGTACCATAATCCAAAGAAATGGCATAGACTTGCAGTCCTGAAGAACTGAGTTCAAGTCCAGCCTCAGGTACTTCCTAGCTATGTGGCTTGAGTGAAGTCATTTAATTTGTCTCAGCCTCGGTTTCATCATCTGTAAAATGGGGCAGTAATAGCAATTACCTCATAGGATTGGGCTAAGGATCAAATGAAACAAAATTCATAAAGTTCTTTGCAAACCTTACAGCATTATATAAATATTAGCTGTCATCATAAGAGTCCTGGTTTTCCATGAAGACCATTCATACCATTCTACTTTATTTACTCTCCCTTAATAAACATACTTGCTTCCCAATTTATTGATTCAAATCTGATCATCATCAATATTTCAAAGTCTTCCTCTGCATTTACTCCAATCCCTGGATATTCCTCCCTTCAACTTTAGACAAAGTAACAGACCCCTAGAGGGGAACAACTGGTAAGTGCTAGAGCTGTTCAACAATGGGAACATAAATATTGCCCATTATTCCCATCTTCTGACCCCCAAACCCTATTGTCACTTACCAGCATAGGTACCCTGGCTCAGGGTCCCTGTGTATACATCTTTGGTAAACTGAGGCACATTGTCATTCACATCCTTTATATGTATTACCAAGGGCTGTGGGCCCCAGAGGAGGCTCCCATCTTCAGCAGTGATTGTTACCTGGGAGGTCATCATGGAAATCAGAGGAAATAAATTAGTTCTGGAAAGAGGTATGATGTTTTCTTTATCAAACAGGTATCCAACATATATCTGGAAGAGAGATTTGGGGGTATCTGCCTCCCCAGTAGACAAAGAGCTATCTCTCACCCAGCAAGAACAACTCATATCCATAAGTCAACAACAAATGTCCTTTTTAAATTTTTAAACTTTTTTCATTTATTTAGTATTTTATTTTTCTCCAGTTATATGTAGAAAACAATTTTTAATATTTGCTTTAAAAACTTTTGAGTTCCAGATGCTCTCCCTTCCTTCCTAACCCCCTCTCACTAAGAAGGCAAACAATTTGATATAGGTGATACATGTGTAGTTGTGCAAAACATTTCCATAAAAGTCATGAATAATGAGCATTCTTTAAGGATCTGCTCCCAACCTGGAGCCCTTCTAAGCGTTTTAAGATTTACAAAGCACTTTTCTCTCAACAGTGCATATGCTAATATATCTTTCTTTAAAAATGAAGGAACCAAGGCTCAGAAAGTTTAACAAGAGGCTTGTTTGTGGTCACACCATTAGCTTGTGTCAGAATTGAGATTCAAAACCAGATCTAATTGTAAGTCTGATGCTCTTGCCTGATAGAGCTGGTTATCCACAATAGGAATCTAAGGTCAACTTTAATTTAATTTAATTTAATTTAAAAACCACCAAAACCAGGTCTTTCTAGTTCCCTGAGGGCCACAGGAACTGGCCAGTGGCTGATACCTGCAGGATGTACTGGGCCTGCTCTTCACGATCCAGGGGCCTGGTCACAAACAGGAAGCCAGAGTCAGATTCCACCCCAAAAAGACCTTCTGCAGCTCCATCGCCAGTCACTCGGACCACAGCAGGACCTTCTGAATGCACTGGGGGCAAGTCCAGCTGAAGTGGGGAGGGCCAGAAGAACAGAGAAAGGAAGGAGAATGGAGGGAGAAATGAGACTGGGAGTAAGAACTGCTAAATATCCTGGAGTGTGAAGATGAGGGAGCTGAAGGAGAGCTCTTGGGCAGGGAGGGTGAGCAGTGCTCTACTGAGGAGGACCTGCCTTTGGTTCAGTGAGGAGGGAGATTGCGGGATGTCATGGTTCCCAGTCCATGACCCATGGATGTATGTTCTGGGGAGCTGGGCAGCTTACTTACTGGCTTATGATTTCAGGGCTGCTGAGAAGTTTTCCTTCCTCTAAATGTCTCAGCTCAATGATGCTTGAAATCCTACTTTTCTTAATTTGACTTATCCCCTATTAAAATGAAAATCTACCCCAACCCCTGCCCTCACTCCAACCACAAACACATTAAGTTGTTATACAAAACAAGACTATCACTCTCCCTCCCTCTCCACCTTTCCTCTGGTTCAAGGTCAATGGCAACAGGTCCTGGTTACCTTCTTCAGGTACAAAGGAAAGTTTCCTGCGTAATTTTCTGGAACTTCTACATGGAACTCACTGGTGACAGCTTCAGGTACAACCTGTGGGGGAAGATGTCCTGAACCCCAAGTTATTGTTTCCAAAAGGTTTAAAAAAAAGAAAGATGATGACTTGGGGATAATGGAAAATAGCAACTATCTAAGGTCAGAAGAGCTGACCCTGTGTGGCCTTGAACGGGGCAATCAAGCTAGGAAGTCCCCAAGTCTCAATTTCTTCCCTTTTCATAGAAATAGGGGTATTCTATTACCAGAGTGCCTTGGAGGGGCAGCAGGTGTGCTAGAAAGTGTTTAAAGTCAGAAGACTCGAGTTTAGCTCAGACATTTGCTCCTGGAAGTCCAGGAACAAGCCATTTTCTCTCTCTCAGAGTCTTTCCTCATCTGGAAAATGGGAACAATTATCTTTGCACTATCTGTCATGCAGAATTGCTGACAACTCTTGGCAATTCTATCTCCACAATATCTTTCTCCATTCACACAGCCTTTCCCTTAGAATGGGACTTTTACTGTGGATCATTTCAGTGATATCTGACTCTTCATCACCTTATTTGGAGTTCTCTTGGCAAAGATACTGGAATGATTTGTCATTTCTTTCTCCAGATTATTTTATAGGTGAGGGAACTGAGGTAAACTGGGTAAAGTGACTTGTTCAGCCAAAGGATGACTAATGCCTTTGGCTTATTGTTTCCTATTTATCCTGCTTCTTTGCACACTGTGTGCATGCAGGAGCTCCTCCAGGGCCGGGTCTATCTTTTGCCTTTATTTCGTCTGGCATGCAGTAGGTGCTTTATAAATGCTTACTGATTATCTGACTTGTCAGTATTCAGATTTGATCCTGAGATTGGCTAACTTTCATCCATGATGCTATTTGGCTTACACAAAAATAGGACCTTTATAAATATTTATTTAATTAAATAGTGAACCTTAAAGTGCTTTAGGAAGGACAAGATTCTCTCAGTCTATCTCTATACCATCATGACTTTATAATATCCCAATATCTCTAGCCTCCAAGGCTCTTTAGGGGATATTGCTGAGGGGAACAATGGACTTCTGGGCCACATGGCTATTAATTTCAGAGCCAATAAGGACCAACTCCAAGGTAGCCCAGTCCTGGGATCATTGCACACAGGGACATCTTCCCTGAGATGGGGAGGCAGTGGGAGTAGTTGTCCTTTGTTCTCCAAGATGGCATCCCTATGTTAGAAGGGATAGAACTGGCTCTCCCATGTTTTTGTGAACTCCAAGTCTGAATCATAGGGGTTAAAGCTGGAAGGAACCATAGACATTTCATTATTTCATCAATATGAGGAACTTCTTTATATGGAAATTTTCTCAGCTAACACAGCTGTGCAATTCATTTGTGACTTAGGCTCTTAGAGAGCTGCTGGTCTCTGTGATGCCCTCAGACTTACCCTTGTTCTCAGTTTGACCAAACTGGACTTTCAGTGTTTGCCCAACTCGCACAAATAAGAAAAATCAAACCTGAAGAGTTCTCCCCTCTCCCTGAGGTCCAGGCTTTGGGGCAGCCATGGCTGGTCTGGCCATTCCTGACCCCTCTGGGCTGGACCTCAAGGGGAAGCCGTGCCCATCACTCACCTGGCAGATGAAAGAACAGAAGATGACGAGCCAGATGGCAGCCATCCCTGCAGACCTGGCATTGGAGGAAAGGAGATTGGGTCTAAGATGAGTAAACTCCTGGTCAGCCTAGCTCCCCTCCTAGACCCAGGCTCACAAAGCATCTCAGTCCCTAGTTCCCTTCCCTTCCCTCTCTCAGCTCTGCCTCCCCAGAAGTCTTATTCCTCTAAAATCCAGTTAAGGGAGGCAAATATAATGGAAAGATGGACTCCAAAGTCTGAAAACTGAATTCTCCAGTGACTGGAGGGTGCCATCATCTTCCCAGGCACTCAGGCTCTGGCCTCAGTGCCATGGCCAATGTGCATTTATTTAGTGCTGTTCTCAGCACCAGGGAGGCAACAGCAGGCAACAACACAGTCTAATGGGGGAAACAATGTACCCTCATTTATTTGTATGTATACAAATACATATATGCATGTATGTGAATGTGGGGTAGCTGGGAGGCAAAATGGATAGAGCACCGGGCCTGGAGTCAGCAAGACTCACCTTCCTGAGTTCTAATCTGGCCTCAGACACCTACTAGTTGTTGACCCTGGGCAAGGCACTTCACCCTATTTGCCTCAGTTTCCTCATCTGCCAAATGAGCTGGAAGAAAGGGCAATCCACTCCAGTATCTCTGCCTAGAAAATCCCAGATAGAGTCACAAAGATTTGGACACAACTTAAAAACTGTATATACATATATATATACGTATATATATACATATATACATATATAATATAATACATATACATACATACATACAAACAGAAAGGTATATATCTTATACATATATAATATACATATTTGCACATATATACATACAAACACACAGCGTAGCTGGACAGTAATCTTTTAAGGGAGGTACTAGTAGAGTGTGTGTGTGTGTGTGACAGACTCACAGAGAGAAAGAGACAGACAGAAAGACAAACAGAGATACAGAGGCAGAGACAGAAGACAGAATCAGAGAGAAAGAGAGAGAGGTAGAGAGAGACAAAGAGAGACAGAGACAAAGGGAGAGACAGAGACAGAGTGAGAGAAGACAGAGAAAAAGAAAGAGACAGAGACAAAGAGAGACAGAGTGAGAGACAAAGACAAAGAGAGAGACACAAGGAGAGACAGAAAAATAGAAACAGATACAGACGAAAGAGACAGAAGACAGTCAGAGAGAGAGAGATAGAGAGAGAGAAAGAGAGACAGAGAGAGACACAAGGAGAGACAAAGATAAGAGACAGACAGACAGAGTGAGAGACAGAAGACAGAGAAAGAGAGAGAGACAAAGAGAGACAGAGAGAGAAAGAGAGAGAGACAAGGAAGGATAGAAAGACAGAGACAAACACATACATATAGAGACAGAGAGAGAGAAAGACAGACAGATAGAGACAGAGACAGAGACAGATAGGCAGACACACACAGAAACAGAGAGACACAGAGAGAGAGGGAGACAGAGAAGGAGGAAAGGAGAGAGGGAGAAAGAAAGAAGTGATTTAGAATTGAGACTTAAGACCACCACAAGTGGGGGTGAGGAGGTAGAGCATTCTGGGCCCAGACCAAGCATGATGGAGAGTTGAAGCCAGGAACATGGAGATGGGGGTGCTGCTGGATTACGGGGTGAGAAGAGAAGAGAGCCATCCTTAACCTCTTCCTCCTGCCCCACACACCTGGTCTCTTGCCAAGTCTCCCTCACAACATCTCCATCTCCACTCAGAAAGCCACCACTATCCCATTCTCTCCAAGTGATTTTCTAATTGATCTCCTGTCCAAGGCATCTCCCCATTACAATCCAACTCATCCTCAGTTGCCAAGAGGGTTTTCTTCTGTAATCTGGTGCACCCACGTTCCCCCTGCCCTTCTTGCTCAGTGAGTTCCCAGTCTCTCTGGGTCGTTCTAATGGACCCTGGCTTTGAAAGCCCTTGGTTCCCAGACCCTTCCTACCTTCTACTTTCCCAGCACTCCATGCCATCCGGCATCACCAGCCTCCTGACAATTAGACAACCAGGAGGCTCCATCACCACCTAAGAGCCTTTTGCTGGCTGGGATGCTGTACCCCTTCACTAGCACCTCTTACTTTCCTACTAAGATTCATCTTCCACAAGAGGTCTTTCCCAATCCTTCCAGTTGCCATTGGCTTCTCCTTTGGGATTGCCTTCCATTTATTCTGTAATCTATCTTTTAATCATTTTAATTCTGTGAACCCCTTTGGAAGTATACTCCTTGAGAACAGAGCAGTTAAGAGGCACAATGGATGGGCCCTGGACCTAGAGGCAGGAAGATCTGAGTTCAAATACTACCTCAGACATTAATGAGCTGTGACCTTCAGTCACTTAAACTGTTTCCTGGAGTCTAGTTTCTGAACTGTGAAATGGGTATAACATCACCCACCTCCCGGTGTTGTTGTAGGATCAAATGGGTGCCTTGCATATAATAGGTGCTTAATATATGCTTCTTTCCTTCCTTTTTAAAACTTTGTATCTACAGAGCTTGGCTTAGCACTTGGCACAAAGTAAATGCTTGGCAAACGTTTGTTGACTGATTAACCCAGGTTTGAATCCCACCTCAGAAGCTTTTCATTTAAATGATCTTTGGAAAATCACTTGAACCCCCTCAGCCTCAGTTTCCTCATCTGCAAAATGGAAAGTTGCTCTAGTTTGATCTCTGGGGTCCCTTCCAGCTCTAGACCTATGAACCAAAGGTCATAAAATAGCAGGATGTCAGAAAGATAAGGGACCTAAAGATCACCTAGCTTAAACTTAGCTCCCTTCCTCCTTCCCTCCCTCCTTCTCTCTCTTGTCTCTGTCTGTCTGTCACATCCCATCCTCTCAGTGATGGCCAATTTCAGGTCTTATCCCCCTGACCAACACAACTTAACCACTCCATCTATTAACAGGAAACTTTCTTCCACTGTTCCCAGGCCTACAGCAGGGGCCTTTCTCCTCCCCTTCTGTCCACCTCTGGCCCCTCTAGGTGGTTATAATCTCACCTCAGTCCCAGTAACTGCAGCAAAGTCTCCCCCTCCCCAAAGGGCACCTGCACTCTGGTCCCCAAAATCTCATCGTAGGTTGTATCAAGTGCCCTGAAAAGGTGCAGCTAATTAGTACAATGGACAGAGCACCAGCCCTGAAGTCAGGAGGACCTGAGTTCAAATCTAGTCTCAGACACTTCCTAGCTGTGTGACCCTGGGCAAGTCACTTAACCCCAATTGCCTCAGGGGAAAAATGTGCATTCTGGAGTACAGGACAGTATTGGTAAAGTGTCACACTTCTGACTGATTTTTGGTGAGACAGAGTGAGTTGTATGGAACAAGCCAACATGAATGAACCAACAACTCCATTGTATCATTTTCCTTCCTCAAATCTACTTCTCTTCTGAATTTCCCCATTTCTGTCAAGAACAGCACTCTCCTTTCAGAATCCCAGATTCTCCACCTCCCTGTTATTCCTGTGTCTTCACTCAAATGAGAATTTGTTTTCCAAAGCTACCAATTGTCTTTTCTTTACCATGCAATGGCTTTTTTTTTCTTGCCCTTTTTACACCATTGCCCTATTTGCACAGTTCATCATCTTTTGTTCTTGATTATTTTCTCTTCTCTAGGTCACAGTGTCAATATGTCACATAAAAATTCTCGCATCTGCCCACCTTAAAAACTTTTTTAACACAGGAGAAAATTCTGTTCCCAAGTTTTTAATAAATAAACCCATTTGTTAAAAATATGAAAATGCAGCACCATCTGATTATATATATTACTATTGCATGGTTAAGAAAAGATCATTGGTTGATTAATTTGGAAAAAATGACTGATTTGAACAGTGGAAATTTATGAGCCAAATGTCAGCAAAATAACTTTGTGTGGTTGGTGGCTGGTACTAGGAAACAATTTAGTGAGATCGGTCAACAAGAACCTTCTTTTATTTGAAGATGTGTATCTTTGTAAAGCTTGTTTTTGACTGCAAAAAACATGAAAGCCAAGCACTGAAATGCACTGAACTTATAAAACCAAACTTTGGTATCACTACTATCCCAACATTAAACCAAAATGAGCAAAAACAGCGAAACATTTAGTTGTGATGCTCTCACTAAA
The DNA here is from genome assembly GCA_023553655.1 of Myrmecobius fasciatus. Lineage (NCBI taxonomy): Eukaryota > Metazoa > Chordata > Mammalia > Dasyuromorphia > Myrmecobiidae > Myrmecobius > Myrmecobius fasciatus. The sequence goes on along the minus strand of JAJPUD010012452.1, from coordinate 33,548 downwards.
ATATTTGTAAATCGCTACAAATAACATTTTATTGAAAACAAAATGTTTCTGTACCATCAACAAATAAAATATTATTTTGAAAATATGACCTCTTTATCTGATCCTTTCAAAATTTTCCATTTTTCTATTTTTATTGCATGTAATCATTAATATAGTAGATACTTGGATGCAATGTATAAGTAAGAAAATACATACATATTGAGGGTGCATGCTCAAATACTTTCTATTGACAGCTATGCACAATTAAAAAAATGTAGATCATGCTTTAGATCTCATTTCTCTGTTAAAAAAAATAAACAGACGAGAAAACTGAGGTCCAGGGAGTTTAAATCTGTTAGAAGAGCCGTTCTTTTTGTTGTTTTCCACTGACCAAACTTCACTAGGTTCAATGACTTTAGAAAATAGTCCATTCCTATTATTGTTCTATAAGAAACGATCAGCAGGACGATTTCAGAGAGGCCTGGAGAGACTTGCATGAACTGATGCTGAGTGAAATGAGCAGAACCAGGAGATTATTATATACGGCAACAACAAGACTATATTATGATCAATTCTGATGGACATGGCTTTCTTCAACAATGAAATGTTTCAAACCACTTCCAATGGTTCACTGAAGAAAGCCATATACACCCAGAGAGAGGGATATGAAATGTGGACCACAACATAACATTTTCATGTTCTCTATTGAGGTTTGCTTGCATTGGGTTTACTTTATCTGATTTTTTTTCTTGTAGATATGATTTTTCTTGCACAACAATGATAAGTGTGGAAATATGTATTTGGGAAATATTCGACTTGTCAAGTATTTTAACATAATTAACATGTAGTGGAGTTCCTGCCATCTAGGAGAGGGGAAGAGACTAGGGGGGAAAAATTTGTAACAGAAATCTTTGTAAGAGTCAATGTTGAAGAATTACCCACACATATGTTTTGCAAATAAAAAGCTTTAATTAAAAAAAAAAAGAAAATAGTCCATTCAATCTAGACACCATGTCCAGAGAGTTCCCAGGACAACATCACTGTGTAAAGGGTGAAGGGAAGTAGTGGTAAATGGGACCATGTTTGCTTGCAACCCTAGGGAGACCCTCAGCATAAATGACTTCCCGTTGAAAAATGTGAGAATCAACCATGACCCATAAATAGATCCAGCTAATACTCCAGCTGGGTTTTCTCCTGAGGCTGTGCAAGATCCCAGAGCTCAGTGGTCAGTAATTATCTCTAAATGGGAAAATCATAGAATCCTGGGACTTGGACCTGGAAGGGTCTTTAGAGATTCTTTATAAGTGGTACCCTGTGGTAACCTGGATCCTCTTGGCAGTCTAGGAATCTCTTCTCAGGATAAAATTTTGAAATAGTTGAAGGAAGAGGCAGCTAAATGATGCAGTAGATAGAGTGCCAGCTCTGAAGTCAGAAGGACATTAGTTCAAATCCAGCCTCAGATACTTAATTCTTTCTAGCTGGGTGATTTTAGGCAAGCAAGTCTCTTAACCCCAATTACCTCAGCAAAAAAAATAGTTAAAGGAAATTCTACATTTCAGTTAGAGATTATTGAAAATAAGATGTATGTTTTTCATGTTTAAATTCACAGACTTCCTGAAATCTGTCCATGGACGCCCTGCAAGGTCCAGGGATTTCAGATTAAGAACCTTTGATCTAATTCAACATCCTCAAATTACCGAAAAAGAAACTGAGACCCAGAACAATAAATTAATTTGTTCAAAGTAGAGCCATGACTCAAAGACAATCTTGTCTCCTCCTTCTTTGTCACTTACTCTACTTAATTAGCTGCCGAGTTTTCCAGCTCAGCATCTCACTCCTGTTCCCCCTTCTTTACATCACCATCGTCCAATCCATCACTCCTCAATTGGACTATGATGGGAGCCTCATAATGGTATCTATGCCCATTTCTGTATATATCTTTCTAATGGATAGCCTTGATAATATCATTTCTCTACTCAAATACTTTTAATGATGCCCCATTAACTATCTGAATAGGCTTGGTGTCCATGCTGGTTCTAGTCTCCCATTCTAGCCTTATCTGATATGCTTTGCTTCAATAAGGTCAATCCCAGGATCACAGTTTTAACTAGGAATTTTTATACTTAAAGCAAGGAAAGAGTCAAACCTGGGGGAGTCTTGGGAAGAGCAGAGAAAAACTTATCTGGGTATAGTTTCCAAGGGAAGAAATCTCCCCAAGAACATCAGAAGGTACTACCAGAATATTCATAGCCACTGAGGAGACAAAAGGTGGTGGGATCAGTGGTGCTACCTGGGGAAAGAAAGCCCCAGATTATACTGTGAGCACCCTCTAATTTTTGGCACCTTGATGCAAAGTCCTGATTACCTCACCCTAGTTAAGGCTTTGCATGGGATCATAGACAGAATTGGAAGGAATTTAAGAGATTCATCTGGTCTGATCCCTCCTTTTATAGAGAAGTAAACTGAGAACCCTAGGATGAAAATTACCTGTCTAAGGCAAATACATAACAGAACTAAGCTCAAACTTAGTTTTCTGAATTTAAATTCATTGTTTTTCCCATCCTACCAAGCTGATCTGATGTCTTATACTCCCCTATGTACTTGAATTGATTCCTATTTGATATATAGTATTATAGGATTCCAAGATGAAAGAAACTTTAGAAAGTTTTCATTTTAGAGACAAAGGAAACTGAAGGCCAGGTGGCAAAATGGATAGAGTCCTGAGCTTGGAGTTAAGAAGCCTCCAGTCCAAATCCTGGCATCAGATACTTCCTAATTATGTGATTCTGGGAGAGTCACTCAATTTCTCTCAGCCTCATTTTCCCCAGCTGTAAAATGAGGGCATTGCATCTGATGCCTTATGAGAGTCCTCACAGATCTGAAATGTTATGTTAGGACCTTGCTCAAGGTCACAGAGCTAACACTTAATAGAATCCAAGGGATGGCTTTTGGAAGGTGCTGATTCTAGGGGTTCTTTCCTTAGCCTTTTCTCATCACCAGGAGCTCACGTCTTCACCTCCCCCTCTGGCACTTCACTGTACCCCTTGTTTGGCACTTCTCTCCTATACTACAGGTATGGTGTCCCCCAACCAGATTAAGAGCTCCTTGGGGGCAGACACTGTATTCTTCATCTTGTTCTTTCCCAGTAGGTTTTGCACCCAATAGTTTCTTGGTACATGTTTTTAGGGGTTGTTGTTGAAATATAAAACATGCTCCAAAATAAAGTCAAATCCCTGTGCATTTATTAAGTGCTCCTTGGTTTGTTGTTTGTCCTTCCTCCCAGAAGAAGACCCTGACATCAGGGAGATGATGTCATAATATGAAAATGAATTGGATTTAAGTGAGGGAACAAAATTAAGTGAGCTGCAAAGTCACCAGTCTCACTCTCTCCTCCAGTGAGTGCTCATTCCAGGCACTGTGCTAAGTGCTAGGAGGTAATAAAACAGCTGGTCAGCCCAGGCAGTTAGTGGGTGACTTTGGTGTCCCTGACCCAGGCTATAAGTACAATTCACACAGTGCCATGGAAACTTGCCTCTCTTTAAGGAGTGAGAACAGAACCAAAGAAATCTTCACACGTACCACAGGGGAAGAGAAACAGCATGGGGGTACCAGAAAGAAAACTGGGTTTGAAATCAAAAGATCTGAATTCCAATCCTGCTTCAGACACTTAACTATCTGTGTGACCTTGAACAAATTATTTCCCTTCTGTGAGCCTTAAAAATTCCCTCCTTTGTCAAATGAGGAAGTTGAACTATTTATTTCTAAGTTCTCTTAAGACTTTAAATTCTATGAATAAACCTCTAGAACTGCAATCAAAAAGTGGATTCTACAACCTCATGTTTGGCCTTAGAACAGCTTTTCATTGCTAGTGTGATCTCACTGACCTCCAGTCTTCCCTAAACTACTTTGTCTCCTTCAAAGAATGGTCAGAAAATGACAAATCTTGTTGTCTGTTCCCATTGCCCTCCCTATAATCTACTCTCCCTCTCCCGTCACCATCAGGATGCTAGAAGGGCTGGTAAGTTCAGTGGGGTCTATTCCCCCTTCAGTGCCCACCTGGAATTACCCCCAAACCACAAATGGCACAATCTAAGTCCAAAGCCTTAGCTTTCATTCAATTTAATTTAATAAGAATTTGTGGACCAAAGTTTGAGACTGGAGCTCTTGGGAATGGTGATTATGTCTAATTCTGGGAAGGACCTTAAAACGTCAGTTCCAGCCCCCAATCTTAGCCCTCTTCCCTGATCTCCATCACCTCTGCCCCTCCCCAGTGACAGCCCTCTCCTCTCCCTTTTACTTCTGTCCTTCAGTACCCCCCCATCCTTGACTTCTATATCCCTCAGTGCTTCCCCAGTGCTCTCTCCAAGTTCCCTCTCCTGGACTCTGTTTCTTCTCCAGGCTCTTCCTCTCTTCCTAACCTCTGCCCCTCCTTGGCTTTTGTCCCCTCTCTAGACTCATTTGCTCCCCAATTTCTGCTCCTCCTGGGTTTAGTCTTAGATTTCATCCCCATTTTTGGTCACAAACACTCTTACCTACTATTGCCTTCACTCTCAAGAGATTCCCAGGCTGGTCCTTCTCCAGGGAAGCTCTGGGAGAGCTTCAAGGACAGGAGGCTCACTTGGGAGTAGCGTCCGGGCTGGAGGGTGCCTCAGTCCAGGAAAACTCTGTTCACCTCCTGCTGGGCCTGAAGGACAGAGGCCTGACTCACCAGAGCTTACCCTAACTGTTCATTAGTTACTGATTGACTTTCTAATTAAGAAAAGTCCCAATGACTAACTCAGGAGAGCCACTGACAGATTACCAACCGTGTGACTGGGAGCTGGGCTTTTGGGTTGGGTTTTTTCCAGATGGGTGGCCCTGGCGGGTATGGGATAGGGGCACAGAATATCAAGGGACAAGGTAGGACTCAGCCCCAAGCATAGCCTAGAGCCCAAGCTTATTGGGGGCTCACTGGGGACCATTCGACAGACTGGACTAACTGGGGGCATTGAGGCACAATAGAAATGACACGAGCAAAGTCAGAAGGCCTGGTCCAAGTTTACTTATTTGAACTGTAATTTCCAGCAAATCCTTTTTCCTCTCTGTGGCTCAGTTTCCACATCTATAACAATGGACCATTGGCATTGGACCCAGGAATTCTTAACCTAGCGCCTGTGAACTTTCCTTTTTGATGTTTTGATGACTGTTTTTCAAAATAAATGGTTTCCTTTGCAATCTTCTGGACTTAATTTAATGCATTTAATAATGCAGTTATAGGAAGGGGTCCTGTAGGCTTCTCTAAACTGCCACCAAAAATCCAGGACACAAGCATAGTTAAGAACCCCTGGTGGATGAGCTTTTTTCTGAGCTTTTTTCCATCATAGATATTCTGTGTTCTAATGTTCTATGTTCTAAGGATCGAGAACCTCCCAGATCTGATAATTTGTGAACTCTATTTCCCCTCCCCTGCCCCTCTGGATGATACCAGGTGTGCCAGGAAGTGTGGTGCAGTCAAAAGCACACTGGTTCTGATTTAGAGGATCTAGACTCAGTTTTCATTTCTGGTGGACAAAGCACTCAATAACCATCGCTAACATTTAAGGTTTGCAAAATGTTTTATATACATTGCATTATTTGACCTGCAAACAACCTCAGGGGGTAGGTGCTCCTATTTTATTCCCATTTTATGGATGAGGAAACTAAGGCTGAGAAAGGTGAGGTTACTTGCCCAGGACAGGATCTTTAGTAAGCAGCCACAGCAGGATCTGAACTGAGCTCTTTCAAGCCTGGTCTCCACCGAGATGACAACCCAAGAGATGGTATTTCCACAGGGATGGCCAATCTCATGACATTTTCCATCCAGTTCCAGGGGGAGGAAACTAAGGCTGAGAGTGAAGGACTCACAACCCAGGAAGGCTTTAGCTGACTCCAAGTCCCACACTCTACCTGCTAGGCTACCTGGCTGACTTGTAGGTAGTTCCCTTTCTGGGTCTCAGTTTCCTCATCTGTAAAATGAAACACCTGGATTATTAGAAGCTTCCCAGGGTTCTTCCAGTTTCATAATCACCAAACCCCTGATTCTCCCTTCTCTGACTCTTCCCACTCCATTGCTGTCCTTAGAGTTACTAGATGGGACTTCAGCATCATTAGACTAGCTGTAGCTGCCCAGGACAGAATTAGTGACAGAAAACAGGATCCAGTGTAGTCCCAGCACACACCTCCCCCTCCCCCTTTCTGCTATCCTCTTTTCTCATATGTTCCCCCCTATAATAAGAGTTTTGAGGGTGGGAGAAATGGGTACAATTCACATAATTTCTTCCAACCTCCAGGTCCCCAATTTCCTCGGACCTGCAGACTCTATAACCTTGGGTAGACTGAGATTGACCCATCTTCTCTGATAAGGAGTTGGATAATTTGGGGGCTCTTTACCCATTATCTCTTCCTGTTGTTCTAGCATTTCCTGGACAGATCTTTCTTTCAGAAGGCTCTGGGATGGGTAGAGGGTTTAGACTATTGCTCACTGCTAGCAGTAAAAAATGACTTTAGTGATCATGGAGCTGGACCGAAAAGAAGTAGAACAGCCATTGATTAAGCTCCTACTATGTGCTGAGATAAACACTTTACAAATATTATCTCATTGGATCATCCTAATAACCCTGGGAGGTAGGGACTATTATTATCTTCATTTTACAATTGGGGAAACTGAGGCAAATAACATTAAATGACTTGCTCAAGGTTACACAACAAGGAAATATTTGAATTGGGATTTGAACTTGGATTTACCCACCATTCTACTTGACTGTGTCTAGGCATGGAATGAGGGAAAACAGATTCAAATCCCAGCTTTGGGGGATTTCTGGGTAAATCCCTGTGCTGTGGGTTTCTGGGGAAATCATTTCATTTTGCCATAACTTGATTTTCCTCACCTAAAAATTGGGGATGATAATACCTGTGCTAGGATTCTTACCTTACAGGATTGTGGTGAGGAAAATGCTTTAAAAAACTAGAGCAAATGTGAGTTGTTATTCCAGATCCTCAGGCACTGAGGTAGATTTGCTTGAGCTCAAGCTCTTTTGGTGCTGGTCCCTGAGTCCAGGGGCTTGGGGGCTCTGATTTTGGCTGGAAAAGGGCTCACAGGGTAGAATTCCCTAAGGACCTTCCACTGCTCAGTCTTGGTTCTGTCATCCACCCCATTTCTTGGTTCCCTGAGTTTTCACCACATCCCACCCCCTTCTACACAATTATGAGTTCAACTGGAACAAAGAGATAACCAAAAGATAATGTCTGACCGTGGCTGGATGGAGCTAGGTAGCTGAGAGGGAGGAGGGAAACAGAGTAGAACTCCATCTGAGAGCCGCTGAAGGTGACAGAGACATGGAGATATAACCCCCTTCCCCTACCCTTCCTGACCCTTCCCCCACCCTTTCCCCTCCATTTTCAGAAGGAAAACACTGACCATTTCATCCACATTTCTCTACTGAGTAACAGTCCTGTAGGGCAATCCCAGCAGGCCACAGGCTTTTTTTCTCCTCCCCTAGTTTTTAATGCAGTTATCCATGGCTATTGAACAGGAGAAGAACTGGGAGTCAGGAAGAATCTGTCTTCGATTGTTGGATAAGAGAAGAGTCTGAGGAGGTAGTGGTTAGAAATATCTTTGTGCATGGGAAAGACTGTTTGTTACAGGGACATTTTAAAGAAAACCGAACACCCTGAAACCCTGGGGACTGGCTAGGGACTTAAGGCACTGATGTCATTAATTCCCTATGTGACCTTGGACAGACATCTCATTTCCTTTTTCTCGTGGATCTCAATTTCCTTGTCTATAGAATGGGAAAGGAAGCTCTAAGAATTTGACTAGTTCTGACATTCTGTGTCCTGTCTTAGGATCCCTGGAGGTGGACAAAGGACAAAACAACAATAACAGTCTTTGGTGCAGTGGATCGGGCTGGGGCTGGTATCGGGAATACTTAAGTTAAAATTCAGTCTCGATTGCTTAGCTAGCTGTGCGACTCTGACCTCAATTTCCTCATCTCTAAACATGAGGGATGATAATGGCATTTAACTTCCAAGGGTTGTTGTGAGGGTCAAATGCGATAAAATTTGTAAAATGCTTAACACAGTGCCTGGAATATAGTTGTCATTCCATAAATGCTAATTTCCTTCTAGCTCTGACGTTCCATGCTTTGAGACTCCCTCCAGTTCTAACATTCCATTCTGAGAGCCACCCCTTCTTTGGCCATTCTAATCTGAGACTGAATCTAAGGGGGATACAGTGGAAAAGAGCCCTGATGTCATGCAGAAAACCTGAGGCTGTATTTTAGTTCCCTCCTTACTACCCATGTGACCTTGGGTAAATCAAGGGAGCAGGGTGAAAAATCAGGTAGCTGACGTCTAAGACTCCTTCCAGCTCTCAACAGATGATCCTGGGATCTTCTGACATGGAAAGAGTCCAAATCCAATTTATATGGCAAATCCCTTAGAGCAAGGTCCTACCTAAACCTTGTACTGTGAGCAAAGTAGGATCACAGCTAGGGAAAGGAACCTTGTTTGTGACCTTGAACCAGACCACACTGAGAAAGTCTTACTGGAATGTGGCTCAGGAAACTCCTGGTCTCACTTGCCCGCCCTTGGCCCAAAGTCTCCTGGGAAGGATGGAGAAGGCAGTGGTCCGGTCCCCTTGCTGAGAAGGAACAAATCCAGAGGCCTCCACTTCATAGGGCTGGGATTTGCAGCACCTCCATCAGCAACTGAATTGGGGGGGGATTTGTGGCATTGAGATAAGCAGGCTCGACCCAGACTTTTGACCTTGAAATGGGGAAAAGCAAGAGAGAATATTCTCCAGAAAAGAGATTATCTTTTGAGGAAGTTAGGAAGCTCATTTCATAAGACATCAACTACCCAAGCTGGAACAGACTCTCTAGAGAGAAAATATCCTTGTTTTCCAGATAAGAAATAACTCATATCAAGATTTACAAAGCATTTTTCTTACAAATCTATGAAACAAATAGAGCAAAGAGCAATGTCCCCATTTGATAGAGAAAGAAAATTAGTGATAATAACTAACATATAAAAACATAAAACGACTGGCATTTACATGCACTTTAAAGTTTGCAAGTGCTTTGAAAATATTATCTCTTTTGATACTCTTTTGTGAAGCACTTTCTATGCATACTTCATTTGATCCTCATAAACAACTTCCCAAGATACAGCAGACAGCACAGGTATTACTTCCATTTTACAAGTGAGGAAACCGAGGCTGAATGAGGTCAAGTGACTAGCCTATGGTCACACAACTGGAAGGATAAAAGATAGGATTTGAACTCAGACCCTCTTGACTTCAAGTTCAGCATTCTATCCACAATGCCAGGGTGCTGATAAAACACAGATATTTCAAGAACTACCTGAAAGTTAAGCTAGATACTTAGCATGATGATTTGGCTTCCTAGGGATAAGCTAACCCAGCTTTTGACTATCCGTGCTACTATGCTCTCTAAAACATATTTTTCCCCCTTCCCCATCCCTTTTCCATTCCGTTTTATGTAACTTATAACACTCAATCACAATAATACAAACACAAGATGGAGGTTTAAAACAAAGTCGTTTCCACAATGCTAAGGTAATAGATTATTCCTACTATGATTGTCTTTCCCCCCTTAAGAGTATAAGCTACCAGAGCAGGAGCCTGGAACTATATTAAATAGCAAGGACTTAATTGCTGTAAATGATTGTTGACTTGACTTGCTCAGGAAGTGGCAGGGCTACAGGATCATAGATTTAGATCTGGGAGATACCTAGAGATTATTTAGTTCAGTCTTCTCATTTTACAGTTGAGAAAATTGAGATCCAGAGAAAGGAACAGACGTGTATGGTAAATGACTGAATCATAATTTGAATCCTTGCCTCCTAACTCAAGATCTAATGCTTTCCTCTCTACACCCAGTCCATGGAGGCAACATGGAGAGAGTCATGGCTCCCAGCCAACCAATCATCCAGACACCAAGGTCCAACAGCTCAGGAATCTTGCAGCTTTCTCTGTTGGCTCACATGGAAGCCTCAACCTTCCCACCCCACAGACTCTTCTCCGCTCTTGCTCAGGAAACAATGGGTTTAATAATCAAATCAATATTATTATGGTTACCAGAAGGGACACAATAACTTAGTGCCCTATGGCTCCCTTCACAATCCCTGGGACTACTTAGACCAAAGGTTGTAAGCTTCTTTGGGGTAGAGACCCACATCTTTTCTTTTTGTCTTCTCAAAAGAAACAGGAGGGAATGGATGGATGAGAGAGGGAATGGATGGATGGAGATGCCTCAGCAAAAAGCAAAAAAAAAATTATGAATCAGCATTTAGGTGCAAGATAACACAAAATAATGAATAAAAATCATCTGAGAAATTTTTACATGAGCCTGAATATATATGTATGTAAAATAGGAGGGCAGCTAGATGGCACAGTGGCTAGAGCACCAGCCCTGGATTCAGGAGGACCTGAATTCAAATCCAGCTTAGATACTTAACACTTACTAGCTGTGTGACCCTGACAAGTTACTGAACCCCAATTGCCTTGCCAAAAAATTAAATAAATAAAATAGGTATACAAATCAAACATTTACTGATAATAAATCATAATTTCATGACTACTACATTCAGAAACTTTGTCACAGAACTATGAATGCACTTTTTTACCTTAGCTTTATAGAATTGCTCTATTCCATTAAGATGCAACTCAAGTACCATCTTCTATAAGAAAGCCTGTCCTGATCCCCCTCTACATTCAAGGGCAATGAGCCTAAGGGGTCCCTCACTGAGACTGAATGAGCTGCCTCCCTGCCCCCCCCAAAGAAAATATCCTCAGGGGGCTCATTCCCTCCCCACGCTTTTACTTCAAAGAAACAGCCTCCGCTGCCTGTTCTCTTCTCTGACCTTATTTTTATGGCCATCAACAATTTTTCACAGGATTAAAGGATTTAGAAATGAAGGACCCTGATAGAGATCATCAAATCAAGCCAGGAAGGAAACTGAAGCCCACAAACAGTAAGCAGAAGAGCTGAGATTTGAACCCAGGCCCTGGGACTCAAAAGTCAGCATTCTTTCCACTGCACTCACAAGGCCATCTCCTAGGTGGTCCCTACAGAACTGGAGTCAGACCAAGTTGTCCTTACCAGGATTTAATTAGAAAGTGGTTAGCACAAGTTGTCCCAGCCTCTTCTCACCCTTCCCAGCACACTCTGGACCCCACCAGGGCCTGACTCTGAATTTCTGTGGGGGAGGTGGTGAGCCCGTTGGGAAGGAGGAGAGGAGGAAGAGGATGGTTCTGAAGACACAGTGAGGGGGAGAGGGTAGGGGATGGAAGGGAGATGAAGCACTTTGGGGTTACTGGAACTTTCAGTGTGTATTGGCCCAGACTCTCCCCTCCACCCCCTTTCCTTCCTCATCCCATCCACCTTCTACTTTCTGTCCCCCTCAAACTAGAGTAAAGCCTCCAGAGCACCCCAGAAGCTGAGAAAAGGTAAGTCTTCCCCTCCTCCCCAGCCTGTTCCCAGCTCTGAGAATCCAAGGGTAGGATAGGAAAGCTTTGGTGGAAGAAAGGATTGAGTGTTCAAATGGATGACAAGGTCCATTGAGGGGAGTCAGAGCCTGCTGCCCTGACCAGAGGGAGGGTCCCACCAACGTACTGCATGGGCTGTGAGTCCCCAGATGGATCTAGCAATTTCTGTGCTTGGGGTAAGTAAGGAATGGAGAAGACTGATGTTGGAGCTAGGAAAGCTGGCTAAGGATGTGGCCCAGGGGCAGCTAGTCCCAGATGAAAGAATGGAGAGAAGGGAGGACTGGGGGTACAGCCAGGGGAAGGAATCCACCACAGGACATCAGGGATTTCTGTTATGTTCAAAGTAAAGGAAGTCCGGGCCAGGCAGAGAAGAGCCAGTGGCCCCCCTGCTAGCTCTGCCTCTGGGGAAGTTCAGGAAGGGATCCCAACATCTCCTGATGACCTCTCCAGTGCTGGGTTAGACTGACATTTCTCTAGATGTCTCTTCTGGTGGAATGCAAACATCTCTTTGGCTGGGGCAGGGCCCACATAGGCCAGCTTGTAAGGGAGAGAGACTTTCATTCTGACCTGATCCTGGCACCTGTTAGAATCAAGCTAAAAGCCAATGCCACCAAAATGCTGGAGATTATAGTTCTTAGACCCTAGAATGTCAGAATGAAAAGAAACCTTGGAACATGAACCAGTTAAACTAGAAAGAACTGTAGAACACAATCAGAGAAAGGTCTGCAGGATGCAGAATATTAAAATACCTTGCTCTCACCCCTGTGGGAGAGGCAGAGATTATTTTCCCCCATTTTACAAATAAGGAAAGGTGGAAGAATAAAATAAGGATGAGTGAATGTCAAGAGTGGGAAGATACCCTTGAGCATAAAATGATAAGAGCTAGACAGGATCTTAAAAATCTGGTCCATCAACTGTTTATAAGAATTGCATATGTTTAACATATATTGGATTGCTTGCTGTCTAAGGGATAGAGGTGGGGGGCAGGGAGGGAGAAAAACTTGAAACACAGGGTTTTGCAAGGGTGAATGTTGAAAACTATCTTTGAAAATTAAAATATATATATATATATAAAATAAAAAAATTAAAAAGAATCTAGTCCATCCATCTCATTTCATGGTATTGGGGGAACTGAAGCTCAGAGGGTAGAAGTGATTACTCCAAAGTCACACAGAGAATATGGCAAAGCTGGTACTAGTTACCAGAAACTTGTGTCTCCAGACACTCATCCTTTGATTTTCCTGAAGCAAGCATGGCCTACCAGGCCAAACCCAGGACAGAAGAGCCAGGGTCCTGCAGAAAATAATCTATCAGGGAACGAACTCTAACAGGAAATAATCCTTTATTATAAAAGTCTGCATGTAAACAAATAACAAATTCATCAAACAATCCAAATGGAAGTGCAATATTAACTTACTGCATAAAATAGTCAACTAAGTCTGCCCCCCTCCCTCCCATTTATTTTCTCCCACTGGGATGTCCCCACAGGGGTCTGAAACAAGTACGGGCCTGCGTACCCAGGTCCTAGGGCCTCTCCCAAGGGGCGATTTGGGGCAGGGCGGTCATGTCCAATGAGCCCCCCTCTCCGTGTCCATCTGTAGCACAGAGTGCCCGGGGCTGGGCCAGAGGGGCAGGCCCCTTGACTGAGAGGAGGCCCCCAGGGGCAAGGGCTGGAGTTCCAGCCAGTCTTCCATGGCAGCCACTCCAGCCTCGCTTCCCAGAATCTTAAGGCATCGCGGATTTCGAGCTGTCAGGGATTTTCGAGTTGTCCGATTCTCTCCTTTTGCAGATGAAGAAACTGAGTTCCAGATCAGGGCATTTTCTTGGCAGAGTCCCGGACCTGAACCCAGGTTGAGGATTTCAAATCTAGCCCTCGTTCCCCTACACCACGGACATGTGCTTATGGAGGACCCTCTCGGGGTGCACCCCTTCCCCCACCCCGCAGTAGTTCTGCCTAAAGCACGGAGAGGTCGTGGCAGGATTTGGATTTGGCCTTGAAAGCCATCTTTTTGTTGTTCTTGGCCACAATTCGGCCCAGGAAGCGCTTCGCCTTCTTGCCGATGCTCTCCCGCCTCTTGGTGTTGGCCATCCGCCGAGCATTGTCTTCTTTGCTGTCCTTCCGGAGCCGGATCTGCCGGACGATGCCCTCAAACAGGTCCTGCACATTGTGGTGAAGGGCAGCGGATGTCTCAATGAACTTGCAGTCAAACACCACGGCACAAGCCCGGCCCTCTGAGGATGCAAGAGGAGAGGAGAAGCAGTGAGGGAGGAGGGAGAAGGGGAAGGGGTGGTGAGGGGGCGAGGGACGCCACCGGAGACTTCCCACCCTTGTCACCAGCTAGCCTGGGGCACGTCCATTCCCCCCCCCCTTTTTTTTTTTTTGCTGAGGCAATTGGGGGCAATTGGGCAACGTCCATTCCCCTTTACCTCTGTCTCCTCTATAAATGTAAGGATTCATATAGCTCTCCAAGGTATAGAATCACTCAATAAGCATTTATTAAGCACCTACTATATACTAGTCTCCATGCTAAGTCTCTGTCTTATCTCAGAGAGCCCCCGGGGATGAGATCTACAGATTCTGCTTTGAGTTCCAAAGAAATACTTAAATGTCTTCGGCGACTCCCCTAGTCTACACTGAACAAATTCCTCTTCTCTGAGTATTCTGTGCTTTAGCCAGACTGAACTACTCCACACTCTCTGTTATTCTGCCCTCTCCAGTCTCCATACTTCCCCTTCCTTTCATTTCCATATGCCAGTGAGCCTTCCTTCGTTCAAGGCTCAACTTAGACACCTCCTCTATGAAGGTCTAACATTCAGGAGAAAGTGAACTCTTGCTGCTCAATTGCTTTGAATTTAGGGATTGGACGGTAGGCTTGTAGGAAGGGCATGTCATCCAGAAAAAATGCAGAAGTCACAAAGTGCTCACAGGAGCCCATAAGCAAAGGGTACAATTTTCCCTCCCAAGGGTACAATTTGTTTGGCCCTAAATTCCTTCTTCCTCAAAGCTACCCATGGTTGAATTCAAATTCTGGGGAATTTCTAGCTCTCCCAGAGAGTCCTATACTTGTCCCTATCATAGTTGTAATAATAACAATAATAAATTATTGGTTACTAGCAATTAAGACATAATTAATTGATCATCAGTGAGAACTAATTATTATTAGCTAACACTTGGTGCTTTAAAGTTTGCAAGTCATTTACATTTGCCTGTTGCTCTGTAGTTGGGACTCTCTGGAAAGCAAAATCATTTGGGTGCTGATGGCTTCCTTTCCCATTGGATCAACACTCTCTGAGTAACTTCTTGTAATAATGAGCAGGGAAGGTGATGAGGTCTTGAAACCTCAATTTCAATCTCTCTGTCTCTGTCCCTTTCCCTGTCTCTATTTCTCTGTCTCTGTCATCTGTCTCTGTATCTTCATTTGTCACTGTGACTGTCTCTCTCTATTTCTCTGTCTTTGTCCATCTGCCTCTGTCTATCTCTTTATCTCTGTTTCTGTCTTGGTCTTTCTCATTTATCTCATAATAGGAAGAACACTAGAATTGACCCTCAGAAAACATGGGTTCAAGGCTCAGCAACGCTGTCATTTCCTAAATGCATGACTTGGGTAAGTAAAATGACTTCCCTTCTCTGGCTAGCCTTAAGAATAGAGATAATAAAATGCAAGTAACCACATGGGCACTAAAGACCTTCCAGAGCTGGAGTGAAGGAGTGGGAGTGGGTGGGATTTTTTTTTGTCTCTCATTTTTTTTTTTAAAATAAGTGTTTCTATATGTGTCTTTCTCCCCAATAGACTGTATGTAAACTCCTTAAGAGCAGCTGAGTCTGTTATTACATGTCTTTGTATCCCCAAGCTCAGAGAATGAATACTGCTCTCTAACATCAGAGGACCTGGATTCAAATCTCACCTTTGATGCTTAGTACCTGTATACCTTTGGGCAAGTCACTTAATGCCCAGAGTCTCAGTTTCCTCATCTGTAAAAGGAGGGAGTTGGACCTGATGATCTCTGTGGTCTCTTCTCGCTCTACGGCCCTATGACCTCTCAGAGGAAACTTTCTCATCAGGCTTACTAAAGAAACCACCCCGTGCTTTGCCCCGCCTCCTTCCCTTGGACCCCTTCTCTCCTCCACTGAGTCCTACTCTGCCCCCCAAGTCTTGCTCTGGTTTCCCCCATCCCCACCTCAACCTCCCCTAGAGCACTGCTCTGAACGGACGTGCCTAGAGAGGAAGCCTGACTTCAGCCAGCATTTTTCTGTCTTATATTTAGAAACTTGGCGGGTCCCCGGGGGGAGGAATGGGGCGGGGGCGGGAAGGGGGGGCAATTGTCTTTTAACCATGCAGTTGCTGGGGTTTAAGTCCCGGACTTGGGGCGTCTCCTCCTAGGGTTGCAAGCTCACCATCCACAGAGACTTCTCTGGAGCGGACCAGGTCACTCTTGTTGCCCACGAGGATGATGGGGATATCCTCTGATTGACGGGCACGCCGCAGCTGAATACGCAGCTCCGAGGCTTTCTCAAAACTGACTTTGTCGGTGACCGAGTACACAATTACATAGGCATCCCCCATCTTCATGCAGTGATTGGACAGCCACTGACTCTCATCCTAATAGGGGAGAAAATTCACCCTTTAGGTCACAGAATCAACTCCCTGCCTGCCCCTGACCCAGCTGCTCCTTCCTTAATTTCTGGTAGACCATGGAATTTCTCGCAGACTGCCAGGGGAGGAGGATGAGCAGCCAGTTCTATTTTTCTTTTCAAATATCAGGCTTATCTCACCCAATCGTAGAATGTTAGAACTGGAAGAGACTTTAGATCATAGAATGTTGGAACACAAAATGTCACAAGTTACAAGGAATAATACAACAAATATTTTTAAAGTATCTACTTTGTGCAAGCAATTTAGATAAGTCTCAGTTCTCGTCCTTAAGTAGCTCAGAGGCCATGTAGTCCAGGACTTCTAAAACTTTTTCCACTTGTGACCCCTTTGCACCCGACAAATTTTTACATGACCCTGGATATATGGGTATTTAAAAAAGGTATGCAAATCAAACATTAACTGATAACAAATCATAACGAAATCTGTTTTAAAACAATTCATATATAATTTTACTATTTATTAAAGATGAAAGCCAATTTGCATACTAATGAGATGCACGTGCTTTTTTAATTTTACATAAAGAATTTAAATCTTGGCAGACTATTTGATGTCTTTTATTGTTGGCAAATTTTTCAGGAACCTCCCATGTAGTTATACAACCCCACATGGGGTTGTGACCCGCAGTTTTAAGAAGCTTTGATCTAGTCCAGAGGAAGAATTTAGGAGTTTTTGTTTAATTCTTGCACTAGCATCTTGCTCTGTGATCTCAGGTAAATCATCCAATCTCTCTGAAGTTGTTTGCTCATCTATAAAATGGGGATAATTCTACTTGTACTACCTGTCCCAGGGTCATGGTTAGGATCTCTTACTATCTTATTTCTAACTTTGTAAAATGTTCTCCTCACAACAACTCTGAGGTAGATAATGCAAATAGAATTAGCTCTATTAAAATAGCTACTAAGGATCAGAGAAGGGAAGAAAGATGAGACAATCAAGTAAATAGCAGAGTTGGGGTTTGAACCCAGGGCTCCTGATTCTAAATCCAGAGCTATTACACTTTGAAGTCATTGTATTATATAAAAGTGCTATGTAGTTTCAAAGCACTAAGTTATAAATCTATACCAGATATATCCTATAAGTTATACCAGCCCCAAGTACAACCTCTTTATTTATAGATGAGGAAAGAGAACTTTAAAGATAATAAATGGATTCTTCAGTGGCAGGAAGCTACTTTTCCTTTTGGGCCTCTCTTGCCACCTTTAAACCCATAGTCAATATCAGACAGTGGGCCAATTTTAGAAAGTAGGAAGAGAAAAGGAGGGAGGGAGGACTTGAGACCTAAAGTGAGAAAGGCACTGGCCCCTTCATGCTCCATAGAAAGCCCTGTTTCAGAAATTATTTTGGGCAAAGTGAAAGAGAATATTGGGGATCCCAAGAGGAATTGGTTCACATCAGCAAACTACTCTTACTGCCTGATTCTAACCTGGAAATGTTTCAGTTTTGAAAACAAGCTTCCCCCCATCTCTTAGATTCAAATGCTTAGGGGGGTATCATGAGGAGAGAAGGAAGGGGAAATAGAATATTGGAATGACTCTATAAATTGGTATGGTTTAATGCAAAAAAAAGTATTTGGCTTGAAATAGAGGTTCTGGGTTCAAATCTTAGCACTACCACTACTTATGTGACACTTCTTTCATCTAAAAATGAGAGAGTGGGCTGGACTAGATGAACTCAAAGATCCTTCCAGTTCTAAAATCATATAGTCCTGGGGCAGCTAGGTGGTGCAGTGGATAGAGCACCAGCCCTGAAGTCAGGAGGACCTGAATTCAAATCTGGTCTCAGATACTTAATACTTCCTGGCTATGTGACCCTGGGCAAGTCACTTAACCCCAATTGCCTCAGGGGAAAAAAAAAGCAAAATAAATAAATAAATAAAATCATATGGTCCTAAGTTCAGATGGTTTCAGGGCATTATGATCACACTCAGGGACATCCCATTACATCATTAGCTTCATTCCACCAAGAAGGTCCATCTGTCCCAATAAATTTCCTTCTTACTACATACCCCTGGGTCTCCATTCTTGGTTTGGAGTCTCACCTGTTCCCAGATGTCAAACACCATGAGGGAAGCCTCTTCTCCATCCACCACAATGGACCGGTCATAGGTATTTCCTAGGGGAAAAACATGTCCAGACAACAATGTCATTGTTGGGACATCATAGAGAGAGGGAAAGACAATGTGTGCTAAGCATCCTGGCTGCAGCACAAGACCCCTGACCTCCCTCTCTCCCCATCTCTCATCAATTCCTGTGCTAAATCTTTCCTTAAGCTCCCTTCTCCTTTCTCCCTCTCTTCCCTTACGTTTTCAATTATAGTAAGACCTGCATCCAACATACACACACACACACACACACACACACAAACACACATGATCACAGCCAGTCTCCTAGACTCCTCATTTTTATTTCTCATTATAAACTGGCCCTCTTCAAGGACAGACACTATCCCTTTTTGTCTTTGTACCCCCCAATGCTTAGCAAATAGGAGGTACTTACTTGTTGGATTGGATAAGTTCTCTAACCTCCTTATCTGTCCCCTTGTTTCCAATTACAGCAATGCCCTTATCCATTCCTATTTTTCCATTATTGCTAGATTTCTAAACTCCTTATCTATTCCTGTTTTCTGTTATAGCTGAATTCCTAAACTCCCCATCCAACTCCCCATCCCTCTGTTTCTTATTATAGCTGGACCCCTAACCTCTCATCTATCCATCTGTTTTCTATTACCCTTGGACCCCTAACCTTCCCTCCCCCATTCCTTTTCCTTATTATTCCCACGATCCCTGCTACTGTTACTGATGATACATGATGTCACATACAAATAACGTAAACACACTCTCTGTCCTATGAAGCCCAGCAATATTTCATTGTTCTAGTGTGATGCATGGTGAATGATACAAAGTATCAGCCTCCACTTCCCCATAAAACAATGGAACCCCTGCTTCTTTAGCTAATATTACAGTTCCTACCCTCATATCCCTGTGCAGTCAGGCAGGGTCTAGAAAACTGCCTTCTCTGCTTTATGGACCAAGAAGAAATTCCTGGGTTCTCAGAATTATTCCCCCTTACTGGGGCCCCAAGAGGAGAGCTTAGGATCGTAGACTGAAAGTTAGAAGGGACTTCAGAAGTCTGGGTATAATCCCTTCAATTTACAGATGAAGAAACTGAGGCTCTGGGACATAAAACTATTATGTGTCTAAGGCATGATTTGGATCTAGGTCTTCTTGGCATTAGGAGAGTTCTAACTACTATGGTAAACCTGGGTTAGCCTGGCCTGGAAGATGGGTTCAGACTGAGGGGCATAAAGGAAAGATTCTGCTAGCCTAATTAGTGGAGAGTTGTTGTTCAACCCCATTTGGGGTTTTCTTGGCAAAGATTTGCAGTGGTTTGCCATTTCCTTCTCCAGCTCCTTTTACAGATGAGGAAACTGAGGCAAACAAGATGAAGTGACTTGCCACACAGCTAATAAGTGTCTGAGACCAGATTTGAACTCAGGAAGATGAATTATTCTGAGTCTGATACCAACATGTTATTATTCACTGTGCCACAGAACTACCCAGTGGAGAATATAGGTTGGTCCAAACTTAGGGAACATTGTCTCTTTGCTTCCTGAAAGCTTCTACCCATCTCCCACAATATTTGGAAAGTCACAGCTACTGATCTGTACCAGGCTGAGCTGGTTGGACCCATATGCCCCCTGACAAATCTTATCTGCCATTAGTCAATACCCTGAACTCAGACTGCTACCTGTTATAGTTGCCTTCAGGAAAGAGGCTTATAGTGGCAACCCACTAAACTTAACTAGGAAGCCACATGAACTTCCCTCCCACCCATGAACCTCTTTGAAAAGGTATAATGTGGAAAGATCTAGAAGTCAATTAGCAAGTCTTTATTAAGAATAATGGATTTTGACCTCAGTTGAAATCTTGTCTTCTCCCTTACTGCCATTATGAATTTAGACAAATCACCTTTTCTTCCCTGAGCCTCAGTTTCCTGACCTGTAAAATGAGGAGATTTGGACTAGATGATCTCTGAGGTCTCTATATTGTTGTTCTTCCTTCCTTCTCAAAAAAATTCTCCATGAACTCTGGTTCACAGGACCCTCAACAAGACCTTGGGCATCATTTTTGCCTCTAGCCCCCAAATCTGTGTCTGGCAAATACTTGTAAGAAGGGTGGCTTTTGTCACTCCTTATATCACTCTAAGATTAGGGACCCTTCCTCTTTCTCCCCATCCCCTCCAACAACCTCAGCAACCCTAACAGATGGAAAAACTCATAGAAGCCCTTCCACAAGCCTAGAAGTTTATTCTTTTCCATTTCTTTCCCCTCCTAAGAATTCCAGAATATCTCACCCAGCAATGATCTGAAAAGCCGTCTGCAGACTAGACCTAGTCCCACTCCCTTCATTTAGAAAATAGGAACTCAGGATCAGAGAAGGAAGTTATTTGTTCAAGGTCCTTCAGTAAATTCATTGCAGAGGTGGGATTCAAACCTGTGTTTTCTGCTGGCAAGTTCAGCCTCCCTCCCAACAGAGCTTTCCTCACTCTACCTTACATCATTCTTTTCTTATAATCTCAGAGGGGGAAGTGACTCAAGCAACTATTAAGCTCTCCCCATGTGATCAGAAATCTCCTCTATGGATCCCCAGCAAGGCCACCTGAAGACTCCCAAGAGTCTCCCTCTTTTATTTCTCCTTGATCCTTCCCATCTTAATACAATTCCATACAAGCACTTGAGCACCTGCTGAGCAAAAGACATCACTCTAAAGTTCTGGTAATATAGACAAAAATGAAGGCCAGCTCTTGCCCTCCAGGAGCTTACAATCATTATTCTTTTTTCTCTCCTTTCTTTCCAAGTCTTCTATGCCAGTATTTTTCCTTATTCTGCTCTGTCTTCTACCCCAATATTTTTTCCATATTCTGCTCTGTCTTCCAACCCAATATTTTTCCATATTCTGCTCTAAGTTTCCTCTCTCTATATTTTTACATATTCTGCCCTGTCTTCTATCCCAGTATTTACCCATATTCTGCTCTGTCTTCCATCCCAATATTGTTCCATATTGTGCTTTGTCTTCTATCCCAATATTGTTCCATATTGTGCTTTGTCTTCTATCCCAATATTGTTCCATATTTTGCTCTTTTTCTCCCAATATTTTTCCATATCTTACTCTGCTTCTATCCCAGTATTTTTCCATATTCTGCCCTAAGTCTTCTATTCCAATATTTTTCCATATTCTACTGTTTCCTATCCCAATATTTTCTCATATTCTGCTCTGTCTTCCATGCCAATATTTTCTCATATTTTGCTCTGTCTTCCATGCCAATATTTTCTCATATTCTGCTCTGTCTTCTATCCCAATATTTTTCCATATTCTGCTCTGTCTTCCATGCCAATATTTTCCCATATTCTGCCCTAAGTCTTCTATCCCAATATTTTCCCATATTCTGCCCTAAGTCTTCTATCCCAATATTTTCCCCATATTCTGCTTTAAGTCTTCTATTCCAATATTTTCCCATATTGTGCTCTGTCTTCCATGCCAATATTTTTTCTATATTCTGACCTAAATCTTCTATCCCAATATTTTTCCATATTTTGCCCTAAATCTTCTATCCCAATATTTTTTCATATTCTGCTGTTTCCTATTCCAATATTTTTTCATATTCTGCTCTGTCTTCCATGCCAATATCTTTTCCATATTCTGCCCTAAGTCTTCTATCCCAATATTTTCCCATATTCTGCTCTGTTTCCCGTCCCAATAGTTTTCTATATTCTGCCCTAACTCTCCTCTGGTCAGTCCCCCACCAGCCTCGGCTCTCTTCTCTTTCCCCCCATTCCTCTCCGCCCTCAGTCCTGCCCAGCCCCTTCTGGCTGCGCTCCTTACTCACCCGATGCCTCGGCTTCGGGTCCCTCCTCAACGCCGCCAAAGATGCGTGCCAGGCTGGTTTTGCCCACCCCGCGCTCGCCCAGAAGTATCACCTTGTACAGGTGGCCGTCGGACTCGCTGCCTGAAGAGGTGATGGAGTCCGAGGAGCCGGAGGCCCAGCAGTCGCTGGGTTCCCGGGGGCTGCTGCTGGGGCGCCGCACCAGGTTGGACAGCTGGCCCAAGGGCCCGGAGGGCAGCGTCGCCTGAAGGTCTCGCTCGTCCACGGGCATGCTGCGGCGATGCAGGTGCTGCTGGGTGAGGAAGGGCGTGCTGCCCCGCCGACGGTCCCCGCAGCGCCGCTGAGCTCCACGATTCAGAGTCATCGTGCCCGCCGCTCGTAGCACACTGGCCAGCAGGGGACCCGACAGAAGGAGGGGACAGGAAAGGAGAGGAGAGGGGCAGGTTGAGCTGTGACTCCGACCTCGGGGCGGCCGCTGTGTAGTTTCCCTCCCGCCCCCAAGATGGCCATTCTCGGGTCTGCCCAAGCCCTCTCCCCCGCCCCCCCCCCTCCGCCGAAACCCACAGGCACCACTTCTGGGTCGATCCCTCAGTTTAGCCACTGTTAGAGCCCAGAGCCATTTCGGACTCTGTCCATCCTCGGGATACACACGCAAACGCACGCGTACACAGACACACACAGACACACACACACACACACACACACACACACACGGATAAGTCTGACTTCAGCCCACACTCCTTAGTTCTTTGGACCGTCCCGTCACTTGTAGAAGCCCAGGCCACCTCCACAAGGATCCCGGCCCACCAAACTGAGCCCGTCAATATCTTACACCAGACTCTGCTACCGGGGCACCGGTGGGATCAACTCTCTCTCCCTAGGAAGGCCCGGATCTCCGCGACACTCACCTCTCACAGGGACTGACACTCACACCGACTCAAATTTAGATTCCGACCCGGCTGACTCTCCCCGCCCAGATGCCTCCGCTTCTGCTCGTGTTGATCTCCCGGAGAGCCCCAGAGCCGCCTATTTATGTCCCGGCTCAGGCAGAGCGAGCCCAGACCCGCCCCCTGTCCTTCCTCCTCCTCCATCCCCCTTTTCTCCCCTTCCCCCATCTCGGCCTCCCCTTCCCCAGGCTCTGCCAGCTCAGACTCAATCCCCTAAAGGAGGGGGTGGCAGCTGGCGGGGGCTGGGAAGACTGACGTATCTGTACTTAGCCCTGACCTGAGGGGAAATCCTGAAAAGAACGCGCCCCCCCCCCCCCCCCCCCTACCCCCCGCTGGGGAGCGAAGGGCTGTATAGGGAAGAGCCCCGATTTCTACTCCAAGCCCAGATATGCCACTATCTAGCCGTGTCACCGCCCTTCCCTGAGCCTCAGTTTCCTCATCTGTTAAAAGAGGAGGTAGTATGCACTTGATGTTTTCTAAGACCCCTTTCGAACCCTGGGGAGCTGTGCCGATGTGAGTGGGGATACTTAGCTTCTACAACCTTAGACAAATCGGGACCCCAGACACTTAGACACATCTAAGGGGAGCTTGGCTACCCAAAGTGGAGTATCCTTCCAATTCTCCGACTCCTGCCTCTCTTTCCTTTTCTGTAGAAGGAAGCCCGTTTCCAGAGTCGAAGTCTAAGGGCCAGGGGGCAGGACCGTTTTGGAGAGCTGAGGAGATAGAGGCTAGGACTGGGTGCAAGTTAGCCAGTGGGGAGCGTGGAACTGCAGGAAGCAAGATTTCTGGCCCCTTTGTCCAGTTCCCGGCCCTCGGCCCCCGGCCCCTACGGAGCTGTGGCAGATAGGTAAAGTAGAGCTCCAGGCTCAAGTACTCCTCAATTCCAGACAACCAGTCACTAAACTAGGTGTCCCAGGACCCGTGGGGAGAGAAGAGAAGGGCTCTGTGGAGAAGTCAGGGGTGCTGGGTTTGAATCCTCCTTCTATCGTTACTATTTGGCTTTGGTAAAGACATCTCCCCCCCCCCTTTGGGCTTTAGTGTCCTTTTCTGGAAAAAAAAAGGAGGTTACTCTGTCTAATATAGAAGAGATTTCAGATCTTGCTTCATTTCCTTTTTTTCTCTCTTCCTTTCTTTTTTCTTCCCTTCCTCCCTCCTCCCTCCTTTTTCTTTTCTTTTCCTTCCTTCTTTCTTTCTTTCTTTCTTTCTTTCTTTCTT
>JAJPUD010012451.1:18640-49276 GCA_023553655.1 Myrmecobius fasciatus | reverse complement strand
TTTCTAGCCACTACAAAAAGGGCTGCCACAAACATTCTTGCACATGTGGGTCCCTTTCCTTCCTTTAAGATCTCTTTGGGATATAAGCCCAATAGAAACACTACTAGGTCAAAGAGTATGCAAAGTTTGATAACTTTTTGAGCATAATTCCAAATTGCTCCAATGGAGTATTTATTAGAAGGGTGGGGATGAAAAAGAAATAACAATATATCTAACCTAAAGGAAAGAAGTGGTCATTATAATGTCTCTCTCCTCTTCTTGAGAATGGTGATTCAGGGTGCTTTCTCCCAAAACAGGGATGGGCAAGAAAGGTTAGAATCCCAAGTTTTATAGAGTCCACCTAGGCTATTCCCATTTCCAGACAGGACTGACCCCCAATCTCCTGGACATAAGATTGTCATTTCTTGAAAAGGTATGTCCACCATTCCTTAACAAACAAGCCTCACTGAAACATCCACTGAGATGTTAGGTGGAATAACAGAGTGCAGTTATGGGCTGATAGCAGCCAGTTGTGGTCAAATCATTTAGTTTCCTGGTAACCTTATGCATCTTTGTCTTCATCTGTCAAACAGGCAATCTGCCCTGGAGGGCTGAGGTTCCCCCAAAGAAAAGTTTATCAGCCTAGCAGGAAGGGACTTGGGATAATAAATTGTAGAGAGGTTCTTGATTAGAAGTCTTGTTTCAAGAAGGCATAGCAGACTCTTTGGCCATAGAAACAGGAGGTGGTATGTTGTTGTGAGTGTTGGGCTGCCAACCTCAGGTAGCTTTGTGGTATGATGCCTGGCTTGGTTCAGGATAGACTTTGTGTTGTCTGTACCAATCCATGTCCTTTTCTTGTCTCTATTCAGCCCTCATTTCTGCATTGTCATCATTGGCACTCAACCAGTCATCTCACGAACCAATCCCAGCCTAATTAGGGTGCTGACTAAGCAAGATCAGACCACAGGCCACAGATCAGTTTTAGTCCCAAACCTACCTTGCATTTCTACAATAGGAAGAAAGAGTTACAATACAAAGAGCAAGAGATGAGGCTGGCTGGGAACTCTGAGAATACTAGTCCCTTTAGTTTACACAATATCCAGCCAAGTATGAATCTTCCAGGGGTCCTAGATACTATCTTCTCAGTTTTTCCATAATATTATTATAGAAAAGAACCCCATATTTAATGAAAGGGGCTAACAAAACTATCAGGCCACAGGAATTACAGCAAGGGTCTTAAAAAAAAAGTTTCTTTCAAGTTATTTGTGACAAATAAGGTTGTAGGAAGGATGGTTGAAAAGAAGCCCAAAGTGGCCCTTGAAGTGGTAACCACAAAATTGAGGAAACAATGACAAGAAAGCTCATTTCCTCCCTAATTTATTATAGCCACAATTCCAATCTCAATGCTGGAAGGGATAAGAATATTTAGTCCTACATTTATATAAGAATCTTCTTTATTGTATACTCCCAAAGTATACACGCTAATGATGAAGAACCTCCCCATCTTTCAGACTAGCTTCCCTCATGTCCCAGCTAAAACTCCACCTTCTACAGGAAGAATTTCCCAATTCTTGTGAATGCTGGTACCTTCCTCTTGTTGACTATTTCCAAATTAACTTATAGGCAGTTAATATTTATTGACTGACTACCTTCTGATAAAGCCATTCTACTTTAAGAAAGACTAATGTTAGGAACGAGAGGTGGGTGATACAGTCAGGGAAGTCCACCATAAAAATTTCATTGGCAAAAAACACCTGAATCCAGTAAATAAAAGGGGAAATATAAAATCATACTCTTAAGATTTTCTTTTCCTGTTTCCCCCAAGATTGATTTGCACGGGGGGGGGGGGAGAATCACATTTCTCATGGTGAGTGGGGAACTCCCATGGCAATTATTTTATATATACTCAGAGGCCTGGATCCTGTCAGGTTAAGATGGCTTATGATTTCTACTCTTCAGAGTATAAGGACTGTCCATCTTCAACAAACAGAGAAGAGTCTTTTCCCTTTTAGCCTAAAACATCTGGTTTCTATGGGATTTACAGAGTATCCTGGGATGCCAGTGCAAAAGTATAAACAGCAGCCTTTCCTTGGCTGAGCTTGGATTTAGAATTCCAGATACACTCCCAGATTTATTTGTGCAAATCAGAGCTCCCCAGCTATGAAGTTGGTTGCCTAAGGGAATAAGGCTAAGGAATGCCCGGTTAAGCAGCTAATTATCAAACAAAAGCAAACAAACAAAACAAAAAAACCCTGCAGATTCGTTTGGATCTTCCTTTACACACTTAAGATTCTGTCATTTTGCTTTCCATTTTTGTTATCTGAACTTTCCCATAAGGTTTTTCACTATGCAGTCAGTCACTAGTTTAACATGTCAGTCCAATTAATTTGGGCCAAATCATGCCACATTCTCTACTGCTACTGTTTCTGGCAAAACATGCGTTAATCACCATGTGGTCTGACTTCTTGGGAATGGTGTTTGTTATTGAAACTCTGGGCTTGTTCAGACTGACAAAGATATTTCTCTAGTTGTCTCACAGTTAGGTAAGACCCAAGGAATGAGAGGACCTGGCCCAACCCATTCCTTTCTGGTCCTGCCCATCCAAGGCAGACATCAGTTTAGGGAAGAGTTTAGGATTTAGGGATGTACCACTCTAACAAGGGGCTGAATGATCCTGGAAAAACAAGGGCTCCCAAACAGTTTTGTTCACATCTCTAGGCCTAAAGGAAAACCTTTTCTTCTTCCTACCTCTGTCTAGCCATAGCCTGGGAACAAACCTATGGTTGGCTGGCTGCCCACAAGGTAGAGAGAATAGACGTTTCTTAGGGGAATACAATACTCCTTAATCTTAAGGTTACTAAGGATTCAATATGACAATAATAGCTACCATTTACACACAAATACGATCCCATTTGATTCTCACACATGTCTTAGTAGTTGGGTGCCATTTTACAAATGAGGAAAGAAGGCAGGCTTAGGTAAAGCGACAAGCTCAAGGTCACAAAGCTATTAAGTGTCTAAGGTCAAACTTGAACTCGAGTCTCCCTGAGTCCAAGTCCAGTGCTCTATCCATTGCACCGGGCACAACTGCCACCTTATTTCTCTCTCCTTTCCTCATTCTTACTTTTAGAAGACTGAAGACAAAGGAAGAGGTAATAATCATAATAGCTAATATTTATAACGTGCCTAATATGCTCCAGGCACTGTGCTAAGTGGTTTACAAACTATTTTATCCTCACAACAACTCTGGGAGGTATGTGCTATTATCCCACCTTACAGAGAAGATAACCGAGGTTAAGTAATTTACCTAGTATCATACAGCTCCTAAGTGTCGGAGGCCCCATTTGAACTCAGGTCTTCTGGACTCCAGTCCCTGCACCCTAGCTGCTCTAAGTAAGTGACCTGAACACCTCCAACTCCACCCTAAATGGAAGATAAAGTAGAATCTAGTGTCTCTCTTGCCAGGGTTCTGGAGTTTCCTTCCTGAAGCCCTGAGGGATGGGCAAGCCAATACTACCTATCCTCGGTACCAGGCTCTAATTTAGGATAGAAAGATTTTGGAGTTGGAAGTGACTTTCTTTAACTAATCCACTGTTAATGCCTTTCCCCTTAATCCTCAAAAAGTGGAAGGTGCCCAAGGCCCCCGAAAGGTTTCCAGTAAATGAATGTCAAAGGGAGGGTGCCCTTCCCCAGAGCAAACAGTCTCCTATAGCCTTGCCCTCTTCAGATCCAGTTTCCTCGGCCAAAATTTCTCTTCAATTCCGGAGCTGAACTGCGAGGGCATCTCGCCGGGCCCGGGAACAACTTTCATACATCCCAACAGAAGAGTTCCTACAGCTACGGTCCTCCCAGCCCCCGACTCTTAGCTGCTCTGCCCCTGAGGCGCACTAACTCCAAGCCACTAGCCTCCTGCCCCTAGCTGTGCTGAGGACAACCGCGAGGGCCTTAGGGCCTAGCCAGGTCTCAGCAGAGAGACCAAAATACTAAGAGCGCCCGGTTCCTGGGCCGGCTCTGGCGCTAGAGAAGCAGGAACCGCGTGCACCACCCTCTACCTGCACCACCCTGCGCGCCCCAGCCCCTCTCCAGTCTCCAGAAGAGGACAAGGCGCAGTCACTTCGTGCCCCCCATCTTCCCCCCCCGCCCGCTGCTCCGCGCAGCAGTGGAGAGGAAAACCCCATGCGTCCCAGCCCCTCTACATCTCCAAAGCGGAATGAGGCGCCGTCAATCTGCGCTCCTCCCGCCCCGGGTGCAGCTTAAGGACTACCACTCTGCGCGCCCCCAGCCCCTCGCCAGGCTCCAAGAGAAGAGGAAGCGCCGTCACCCCGTGCCCGCCCCAGGCCCTCACCGGGCTCCAGCAGATTAGCGCGTCTGTTTCCGGATCGCTCACTAGGGTCCACAGCTTGGTCAGGAAGGCAGGAACATTGCTGGGCCCCGCAATACCGGGGCCCCCGGGCAACTCCATTCCGGGGGCCGGCGAGCTGGGCAGGGCAGGGAGACGGGCACCGAAGGGGGGAGACGGGCAGGGCAGGGGCAGGGAAGGGAGAAGAGGCCCGGCCTGCTGCGAGTGGAACGGGTACGGAGGGAAGGAAGGCTGCCGCTTAGCGCCGCCGCTGGGGCTGCAGGGGATTCGCTGCTTCGGCCTCAAGCGCCGTAGCCGACTCCGCCGCTAGCGCCGCCGCCCGCTGCGCAGACAGAACTCCGGGGCCCAGCATGGCCGCCGCCATCTTGCGACGGGCTCGCCCCCGGCGGCGTCGACTACCTACGCGCGCGCGTGACGGTCCCTCCGCCCAACGGCAACTCAGCCCCGCCTCTCGCGTTCGCTTTTATTTCTTCCTGGCCACTCTTTTTCCTTGGTCCCCACCTCTACCGCGCAATGAACGCTTGGACGCATGCGCATTTTGCGTCTTCGGAAACGCGGAAAGGAAAGCTATTCCCCAGCGCAGCCTCGGCGGCTCTGACGCGCCTCTCGCTGCGCCAAGCGCAGGCGCACACTGCTTTTGATCCAAAACCGGACCGGAAGGGGAGGGAAGAAAGAAGAGAGGGAGGTCTTCGGCCGCCAGGGCCGGGAAGCGGCGCGAGGAGCGGCGGGAACATGGCTGGGGCGCGGGGCGGGAGGCGCGCAGGCATGGGAGCAAGAGCCCCGGTAGGGGCCGGAGCGAGGGCCGGGAAGAGGCCCGCGGAGCAGCAGCCCGAGCTGCAGGAGGCGGAGTCCAGCGAGGAGGTGACAGTGCAAGGCGGGCCACGTGCACGCGGGCTGAGGGGAGGGGACGAGAGGGCGGCCAGGGGAAGAGAGAGAGGTGGCACCGAAGAGAGGGGGGGGATGAGGAGAGGTCGCGGAAGGAACAAGGTAGAGGTCCTTAAGGGACGAGGTTGGAGAGGAATGGGAGGGAAAGAGGAGGTCCTTGCGGCACAGAGATGCTGAAGGGATCCTGAGGATATTGGAGAGGCCCTGACAGGGACAGTGAGGAGTTGGGTACTAGGTCGACCAGGAGGAAAGGGCGTCTGGAGGGGAGAGACCGTCACTAAACATTAAGTTGGCCCACAGTCAGACACTAGGCTAAGGACTAGGGTTGCTAAAACAGGCAAAAGACAGAATGGACAAGTGGGGTTCGCTGAAGAGTGGGGACTTGGAGGGGGTAAAGGTAATGGGTCTTGAGGGAACAGGGACGACGAGATACCAAAGGGAAGGGGGTGTTGTGGGGAAAGATGGGGAACAGAGGGTCTCCTGCTGAAAAGAGTTCTGGGGACTGTAGCAGATAGAACAGGAGGGTGCTGGAACTGGTCATTGCACCGCCTGAAAGGTGGGGTTTGGTGGTTTAGAAGGCAGAGAGGAATTTAATGGGAAAGGATGTTGATTGGGGAGATTTTGTGATGAAGGGTGCTGAGGAAAGAGAACTGGTGACCTTAGAGAGGATGTGAGAATGTGGGAGGTAAAGAAAGAACCCCCATCACTGACTAATCACATTTAGTGGAGATTTCCAAAGGGGTGATTAAGTGAAGGGATTAGTGAGGGACAAGAGGTGTATACTGGAAGGGGCAGAGTATTGGGAGAGACCCTGAAGGGATAGAAAGATCTGAAGAGAGGGCAGAAAAACTATAGAGTGGAAGAGGAACCCCCAAAAGTGGGTCTGAGGTAAAGTGGGTATGTCAGAAGAATGAGTCGATGCTGTGGTCAGAGATGTTAGGGCCACTAAAGTGGAGAAGTAGCTGAAGTTGATGCACCAGAGGAGATGGGATTTGGAGGTGTCTTGAGAGTCGAAGTGGAAAAAGTGGGGAGAGGGGGAATACCTCGAGGTGGGTGTGTTTAGGAAGTAGGCATTTTGAAAGAAGAGTCTGAGGAAGTAGGGGAGGGCAGAGACTGGAGAAGGGAAAGGAATCAAAGAGATGGGAGTCTGGATAAAGGAGAGACTAAGAAATGTGGGGTCCAGGAGAATACCCTGGGGAAAGAGCTAGACCTTTTGGATCCAGTCCCAGGGATGTCAAGGCACTGGCAAATTAAAACTTGCTCTTCTGATTCTATTTTTCTAAATGAGAAGTTCCCTCTAGGGTCACCAGGTACCCTTAGCATACTTCTGCTTTTTCTCTACTCTCTTGGGGGGGGAGGGCATGGAGTGGCAAAGGCTTTGTATTTATAGCACGTGTGGACCTTACATCAGAGTAGCCAAGCTGGTGTCAAACCTGAAAAGGGCTGTTAGGATGGGAGTTTCTGGAGCTAGGTATTTCTTGATGCTGTGCCCATTTACTTCTTAGAGCTTGATCTGCCCATCTGGCTAATGGTGCCTTCTCCTCACTTCTGACTGGTATCATAATATAGGTGGAAGGGGTCTTTGGTGTTTCTGTACTGTAATATAAATGCTTCTTTGGCAGCTGCCTTTCTTCACCGTTCCAGCCTCCAGCCACAGTGCTGCAGACAGTGAGTCTGGCTCATCTGACAGTGAAGAGAGTGTGTTCTCAGGTCTGGAGGATTCTGGCAGTGACAGTAGTGAGGATGATGACAATGGTAATCAAGATGGACAACCCAGAAGCATCCCAAAGATGACTCAGGACAAGCCCCAGGTAAGCAAAAGGGTCTTAGGTAAAAGTTCTTTTGAAAAAAAACCTGGTAAAATTGTGTGCCATTCCTTTCTTCTTTTAGCTCTCTCCCTTCAGGGAGCTGTACCCCTTCGTGCCTTTAGGAGTACTGATGACTCTTTCCTTCAGCATTCTTTGTCATTGTGTCAACAGATATTTAAGACTTTACTATAGACTGGTTATTATGCTGTCCTATGCTGTGTGTGAGAGATGTAGAGACAAATAAGAGAGATACCTGTTCTTAAGGAACTTCCATGCAGTGGAAAGGGGACTGGGCAGGGAGCCACCAGGCTTGAATTATTTTATTTCATTTTATTTTTAAACTTAAAAATCAGAAGAAGAATATTTCTACATATACAATATAACATTAAAAAAAGGATTATATATCTCTAATACAGCTCTTGGGGAAAAATATACATTATACAAAATACTTTTTTTTTCACATTACTTTTAAGACTATTCTTTTTCTGTTCTTCCTTCTGAATTTCCATTCTCTTCTGTGCATTTGGGAAAATGTTATGTGATTTTTATTGTTGATCTATTTCCTTTCTGCACCCTCTCCCCATTAAAAAAAAAAAAACAAAAAACAAACAAAAAAACCCCCCTAAGCAACAGGAAAGTAAAAAAACAAAACCACCTTGTAACAAATAAGCATGAGTAGACAAAATGAATACACATGGTATTCATGTCCCAAAATTTGTCATTTTCTGTACCTTGAGTCTGTCACCTGTCAAAATTTGTCATAATTACTCTAAAGACATGGTTATTGGTTTGATGAGAATCACTTTGAAGTTGCTTTTCTCTACAGTATTGTCATCTTTGTATAAATTGTTTTCCTGATTTTGTATACTTCACACTTCATCAATTTATACTCTAAAATCATCTTTTTCTTCTATGTCTTGTAGTACAGTAATATCTTTACAATAATATATCATAGTGATCAGCCATTTTCCAAATATGAAAGAGGAAATCTAAGATACATACTTAGATTCTGATTCTTTGTGTTAAATCCTTCCTTCCCCTCCCTCACACCTCACCTCCCTTTTTAATCCTTGATTCAGGATTAAGAAGTTTGTTTTGCTACTAGCTCCACTCTCCCTCCCTTATATTATCTTCCTTCTTAACCTCCCTGCTTGTTTCTCTGTTGAATTTAATGTATTTCTGTACCAAGCTGTTGGTATGTGGTTTACTTCTGGAAAATTCATTTTCTTTTTTGAATCTCTGTTTGAAATTATTGTGGTGTTTGTCTCTTCTTTTTGACAATCTTTAGATTTGCAATCATTTTTTATTCTATTGTGTTTTCTTTGATTTATTCATCTTTTTGGCTTTAGTTCCTGAATTGAGACTTTGGCATAGAATTTTTTTTTAAGAAGAGAAAAATAAGCAAAAATCCATTTCATCTCTGCAACACATCACTGTAGTGCAGGCCCTCACCCCCTGTCATGCCTGGACATTAGTCTGCTGGTGGATCTGCCTGCCTCAAGTTTTTCCTTACTCCAGTCCATTCTCCATCTGCCAGTGATCTTTCTAAAGTATGCATCTGATCATGTCATTCCTATACTCAGTAAACTACAGAGCTCTATTCCATGTTGCCTCCAGGATGAAATATAAAATTTGATGTTCAAAGCTTTTCATAAACTAGGGTGCCCCCTACTCTGTCTTTCCAGTCTTATACTTTATTCTTTGCCATGTACTACTCTTCAATCCATCGGCACTGGCCTCTTTATCATTATTTGACCTTCAATTGGTTGTCCTCCATGCTTGGAATGCTCTTATCTCTGCTGCCTGGCTTTTTTCAGGTCACAATTAAAATCCTATAGAAAGTCTTTCCCAATCTAATTTCTAGTGCCTCTGTTAATTATTTCTAATTTATCCTATATATAGCTTTTGTATATGTATATATCTTTTCTTACTGTTTCCATTACATTGTGAACTTCTAGAATTCTGTCTTTTTCCTCTTTTTGTTTCCCTAGCACTTAGCACTGAATCTGACACATAATAGGTACTTAATAAATATTTATGGACTGACACATCATTATGACATATGCAGTATTCCATACCTATGAGGGCACTACTGTCCCATAAAAAAGTAGAAGATATTTTTTCATATCTTTTTTAAAAAATTTTTATTTCATTCTCTCTCCCATTAACAAAAAAAAATCCATTTTTTTCTTTCAAACCTGATTCCAATTTTAAAAAATCAAACAAAATCCTTCTAGCAAATATTCTCATTTCTTTTTTGGGGCCATGCTTGTTCTTTAATTCTGTAGTATCATTTTTCACTTGCTTTGTGGGTATCATTCTATCTATTTACATTGTGGCAATCATCGTTTATATTGTTTTCCTGCTTACTTCACTTTGTACCAGTTCATGCAAGTTTTACTCTGCTTTTATGAATTTGTCATGCTCATGATTTCTAAGAGCATTCTATTACATTCTTGTACTACAGTTTTTTTAGTCATTCCTTAATGGGTGAATATGTACCCAAAATGTATTTATATAAATATTTTATTGTGTTTTGGACTTTTCTTTTTTGTCCTTTGACTTTAGAAATGAGGCCTTTATCAGAACCCTTAAATGTAAAGATGATTTCCCAATTTATTGCTTCCCTCCTAATCTTGTCTGCATTGGTTTTGTTTGTACAAAACCTTTTTAACTTAATATAGTCAAAATTATCTATCTGGTGTTCAATTAAGAGTTCCAGTTCTTTGGACACAAATTCATTCCTTCTCCACAGGTCTGAGAGGTAAACTATCCTATGTTCCTCTAATTTGCTTATAATATCACTCTTTATGTCTAAATCATGAACCCATTTAGATCTTATCTTGCTATGTGGTATTAGGTGTGGGTCAAGCCCTAATTTCTTCCACACTAGTTAACAATTTTCCCAGCAGTTTTTGTCAAATAGTGAGCTCCTCTCCCAAAAGCTGGGGTCTTAGGGTTTATCAAACACTAAATTGTTATAGTTATTGCCTAGTTTGTCCTGTGATCCTATCCTGTGCCACTGATCGACTACTCTATTTCTTAGCCAGTACCAAATGGTTTTGATGACTGCTGCTTTATATAATATAGTTTTAGATCTGGTACAGCGAGGCCACCTTCATCAGCCTTTTTTTTTTTATTTTATTAATTCCCTTGAAATTCTTGGCCTTTTGTTCTTCCAAATGAACTTTGCTACTATTTTTTCTAGATCTGTAAAATAATTTCTTGGGAGTTTGATTGGTATGGGACTAAATAAGTAAATTAGTTTGGGTAGTATTGTCATTTTTATTATACTCACTAGGCCTACCCATGAGCATTTAATGTTTTTCCAACTGATTAGGTCTGATTTTATTTGTGTGGAAAGTGTTTTGTAGTTTAGTTTGTATAGTTCCTGACTCTTCCTTGGCAGATAGATTCCCAAATATTTTATACTGTCAACAGTTATTTTGAATGGAATTTCTTTTTGTATCTCTTGCTGCTGAACTTTATTGGTAATATATAAAAATGCTGCTGATTTATATGGATTTATTTTGAATCCTGCAACTTTACTAAAGTTGTGAATCTTTTCTAGTAGTTTTTTAGTTGAGTCTCTAGGGTTCTCTAAGTATACCATCATATCATCTTCAGAGAATGATAATTTGGTTTCCTCATGACCTACTCTAATTCCTTTAATCTCTTTTTCTTCTCTTTAGGTACTTTCTTTGCACAGTACCACATTGCTTTCCAGAATGGTCAGCCAGTTCACAGCTCCAGAATTAATATATTAGTGTATCTTTGTACAACTTCTCCATTGTCTACTGTTCTCCTATTTTGACATCATTTATGAGGTGAAGCTTTAGGGGTGCTTTTATTTGTATCTATCTTATTATTAGTGATTTTCAACTTCCATTTAGTTGTCAATTATAACATCAACAGTAAGAATTTATTAAGTAAAAAATAATGAATGTGGGCACAAGCACAGTCCTTGAGTGAAAACAACAATTAAAAGGGTGCTGAAAGAGGGGGACAAATGGTACTATCTTGGGAAAAGAGAGTCAGACTTGGCCTGTGAATTTCCTCAAAATGGAGGTTCTGGGAGGAATTCAGCAATTGGGGGGGGGGGGGGCGCTACAAAGATCAGGAGAATATTCCAAACTGAGAATGCTGCAATTATCTATAAGGTAAAGTTCTTAAGAACTCACAGTATAATCAGATTGGTCTTTTGCTGAATGGCCACAGGTATCTATCTAATCTCCAAGAAGTGGAGGGATAGGGGTGAGTAGAGGTAAGGGTAGAGGTGGTGGGTTGCTTCACAATAAGCAGTCATCAACTCTGGAGGCATCACTAAAAACATGAAGGCCAGCCTAGGTTGGTCTTCTGCCCTGTCCATCCCCCACTTCAAGGAATTTATTTTGTTCTAATATTGTAAACTTGGGACAGTTCATCTTATCTGGGATTGATGAAGGCCAGTTTCCTTGTAGTTTAGATTGTTAGTAATTTGTAACATGATAATCACATTCAATAAGTTGATTCCATAGCCTGAAACTTCACTAAATCTATTGTCTCAATTGGTTTTATTGCTAATTCCTTGGAATTTTCTAAGTATATAGGATATCATCAGCAGGACTCTCTAAAAAAGAAAAGTAGTTTAATTAAACTAATCAGCAGGGCAACGGAAACCAAGCTGCTTCTTGACATTAGATGTAGCATGTCTGCTTTTAAGTCTTTTTTTCCAAGATGCTGTTTGTATAAGTTTTGCTTATTGCTGTTTTGTGCTTCAGTTTGTCCAGTGCTCTCTGCTTGAATGGCAAGATAGATTTATAGGCTTAATTCTTAGTCAGGCGGAACTCCAGATGAGAAATTTTGCATCTCCAGTATGCTTTTCTTAAGGGCAATCAGATAATGGATATGTTTTATGTAATTAAGAATTCACTGTAGTAGCTTTCATTTAATATGGCTGTCTGGGAAAACAGGGTTTTGTGGCCCTGTACAATGTAATTTACTATGTATAATATGGTGTCCTCTGTGCCTGTTTTGTACCTTATAACAGAGGCAGATTGCTTAGATTGCTGTGGTTCTTATTATCAAAATTAAGTTTACTTGTATATGAAACAACCACAAGAAATTTGATTCTGTAAAGAATCCTTTTTAGCTGTGGCCTGACAGTATATATATATATGGTGCTTTATTTAACAGAATACCTGTGGAGGAAATAAAGCACACTTGATGTAAAATTAATAGTTTTATTTTTATTGACATGACCGATGCTATTCTGTGTACTTCATTAAACTGATTGTGATGACTTTTCAAAAAATTTAAAAAAACCCCCAACTAATCAGCAGATAATTGAGTCTGATAATCTATGTCATTTTCCATATCCAGAGTACCTTACCTCTGCAAAGAAGGGAGTGAGATAATGATCTTTAATCTCTTCTCTGAGACTAGATTATAATTGTACAGTATTTAGGGGTTTTTTTTCCCTTATTTTTTTCTTTCTCTTTACATTGTCATTGTGTATTTTCTTGAATCTGCTTATTTCACTTTGCATTTATGTAAATCTTCTGTGCTTGTCTGTACTCATTGGATTTATAATTTCTTGCGTGGTAGTGATATTCCTTTTCATTCAAGTATTACTATTTGTTTAGACATTCCTTCTTTAGAATCTTCTACCTGATCTCTAATCTCTTTTGGGAAGAGGAGAATGCCTTTCACCATTTAATGATTACATACATGGTCATACTCTTTACATTCCAGTAATTCTGAACTCCTGTAGACAATTATCCAAGCCCCATTCCCTATGACCAGATTACTTATTCCAGTTCTCTTTAATTCACCCAATACAAAGTTCAATCAAATGATACATAGCTGTAGCTATATTCTGCTTCTGATTTCATTGTTTAACCAGAACCACTCTCTTCAAAGTTACTCATGATCCCTACTTTAAACTTTCTATTGATATTTTCTGTTTCTCACATCACCATTAGCAGTCCCAGTACTTATTATTCTTGATTACTGTAGTATTTGACAGTGTTGACTTCTTTTTCTTTCTGGTTACTCTGGTTGATCTCTCAGTAACCTCATTACCTCCCCCAAGTTCAGTTATCATCTCCATGCACATGATCTTCATATCTATATCTGGTACACTGGTCTTTCATCACCATCTGTCTAGTACACATTTCAGCCTGGGAAGCTAGGTATATAGGTAAAGTGCTGGATTTGCAGTCAGGAAGACCTTAGTACCAATCTTGCCTCAGATACATATGAGTTGTGTGACCTTAATCATTAACCACTAACCTTGTTTCTTTGTAAGAAAAATAATAATAGCATCTGCCTCCTAAGATTGTTGTGAGGATCAAATGAGAAAACTTAAGTCAAGTGCTTTTCAAACCTTAAATTACCTTATAAATGCTAGCAAAATAAAATAAAATGGTGCCAGAGGCATTTTATACTCAACAGAACAGAATTCATTATTTTCTCCCCAAAGCTCATTTCTCTTTCAGACGTCTCTATTTCTGTCAGGTTCACAGTACCTTAATCATTCATTACTTCTTTGAGATAGGAATAAAGTTTGGAGGTTGAGAAAAAAACTTGAAAAGTAGCCTTTGTAGTATGAGAGTCAATGACTGAGGTTTTTAGAAATTGTCATATAGTATTCCTGGTTAGTTAAAATTCCGTTGCACAAATTTGGAGTGGACCTAGCCTCCCAGTGGTCCAGGATTAGGAGCATAAAAGCATGTTGTTTGCTTTTCTCTCATGGTACTTAATTGTGCCCACTTGTTATGTTTCTAGGTCTTTCTTCTGTGCTAGATTGTAAGTTTCTTGAGGATAGGAAATTGCATCTTTTTGATTTTCATGATTTTTCACAGTTTAGCAGAAGGCCTTGTTAAGTAGAGGTCTTGATACTTTTTTCAAGATCATGAATTGTGCTCTACCAAGTATAGAGAACACACCCACACATGACAGTATGCACTCTTCTCTGTCCTACCCTGGGGCCCAGGTTCCACTGTAAACCACTGAACATCTAAGAGTTTCAGTAAACTTCAGTTATCTGTAAAATGGGGATTAATATAGTTTTTAGGGTTGTGTTCAAATGAGATAATGTTCCAGATTTCAAAAGTGCTGTGTAAATGTTATTAAGCAGAAGTTGCTTAAACATCTCCATTGACTTTTCTTCAACTTATTTGAATAAAAACTAAATATGATGAGATTTTGACAGTGATTAATTATTGCTTTAGGAAGAATGTTTGAAAATTAAGCTGCTTATGGTTCCTGCTGTAGTGTGTTTGTTCTCTAGTCCAGGCAGAATTCTGGCTTGTGTGTCCTTGATGAGGACCCACACAGTGATCCATTTTCTCATTTGAGTCTTACAACAGTCCTGTGAGATAGGTACTGCAAATCATATCATCCCCTTTTTACAGATGAGGTAACTGAGGCCCACAGAGTTGCTTTAGCACATCACAGGGGAAAGAGAGGATCTGGGTTTGGCTCTCCACTTTGTCATGTGAGTTATATCGTTTGGGCCAAATCATTTCACCTTTCTGGACTTCTGGGTTCTTACTGGTGAAAAGGTTTAATACCAGACTCCATTAAAAGAACTGGTTGTGCTTAGTCTGAAGAAAAAGTGACATAACTGTTGTCACGTATCTTTTAGAAATTGATATGATATTTTAAAAAATCAAAAATATAAAATGTAAAAATTTAAATTTGAAAAATCTGATAAAATCCTCTTTTTTGCCCTTTATTTATTTATTTAATGTTTTTCCTCCAGATTATATTCAAAACAAATTTTTTTACATTTGTTTTTTAAGATTTTTGAGTTCTGGGTTTTCTCCCTTATCCTCACCCATAAATGTGGAGTGATGTAAAACATTTCCATAAAAATCAAGTTGTGAAAAAAATATATAGATCTCCCATCCTAATGCAAAAAAACCCTTAAGAAAAATTACGTTAAAAATAAAGAGAGATAGAGTAATAGAGAATGCTTCGATCTATATTCAGACTTGATCAGTTCCTGGGTATGGGTAGGATTTTTCATCATAAGTCCTTCAGAGTAGGTGTGGATGATGTATTACTGAGAATAACAAAGTCATTTACAGTTGGTCATCCCAGAACATTGCCATTACTTTGTATACAGCATATTTCATTTTGTTCATGGAGGACTTTCCAGGTTTGTTTTTATCCTGAGAACATCCTGCTCATCATTTTTCAGAGAACAATAATATTCCATCAGAGAAACTTGCTTTGAAGATTAATTTTTACAATTACTATTGCTAATTATATTTCCCCCCACTCTCTCCTTTCACCCTGTCCCTCCTCAAAAGTGTTTTGCTACTGACCTCTCTTTCCTTTACTATGCCCCCTCCCTTCTTCTCCACTGTAAAAGCTTTCTTGCCTCTTTTTTTTATGGCAGATAATTTGTACCATTCCACTTCTCCCTTTCCCTTTCTCTTAGTACATTCCTCTCTCACCCCTTAATTTCATTGTTTTTTTAAAAAAAGATACTCTCCTTTCATATATTCTGTGTACTCTGTCTATATATACTTCTCCTAACTTCCATAATAACATTCCAGTGAATTACAAGTATCATCCTCCCATGTAGGAATGTAAACAGATAGACCTTATTAAGTGCTTTATGATATCACTTTCCTAATTACCTCTATATGCTTCTCCAGTGTCCTGTATTTGAAAATTAGATTTTCCATTCAGTTCTGGTCTTTTCATTATGAATACTTGAAAATCTTCTGTTGCATTGAATGACCATCTTTTCCTTTGAAGGATTATACTCAGTTTTGCAGGGTAGGTAGGTGATCTTGATTGAAATCCTAGTTCCATTGCTCTCTGGGATATCATTCCAAGCCCTGTGGTTCTAAATCTTGTGTTATCCTAACTATGAATACACTATATATGAGTTGTTTCTTTATGAATGCTTGCAATATTTTCTCCTTAACCCGGGAACTCCAGAAGTTGCCTATAATCCTGGGAATTTTTATTTTGGGATCTCTTTCAGGAGGTGATCAATAGATTCTTTCAGTTCTATTTTACCCTCTGGTACTAGAATATCAAGACAGTTTTCCTTGATAATTTCTTGAAAGATGTGGTTCAGGCTCTTGCTTTGATCATAAATTTCAGGTAGATCAATAATTTTTAAATTATCTCTCCTGGATCTATTTTCCAGATTAGTTGTTTTTTCATTGAGATATTTTACACTTTTTCTATTTTTTTGTTTTTGTTTTTGTTTTGCTTTATTGCCATCTTGAGTTCTCATAAAGTCATTAGCTTCCATTTGCTCAATTCTTTTTATTTTATTTGATATTTTTGCTAAGGCATTTGGGGTTAAGTGACTTGCTCAGGGTCACACAGCTAAAAGTGTTAAGTGTCTGAGACCAGATTTGAACTCAG
This sequence comes from Myrmecobius fasciatus, assembly GCA_023553655.1. Taxonomy (NCBI): domain Eukaryota; kingdom Metazoa; phylum Chordata; class Mammalia; order Dasyuromorphia; family Myrmecobiidae; genus Myrmecobius; species Myrmecobius fasciatus. The sequence goes on along the minus strand of JAJPUD010012451.1, from coordinate 32,866 downwards.
GTCCTCCTGATTTCAGGGCTGGTGCTCTATCCACTGTGCAATCTAACTGCCCCCAATTCTCTTTTTTAAGGACTTACTTTCCTCAGTGAGCTTTTGTACCTCCTTTCCCAGTTGGCCAATTTTGCTTTTTAAGGCTTTCTCATTAGCTTTTTGCATTTCCTTTTGCACTACTCTCAATTCTTTTCCTAATTTTTCCTCTTACTTGATTATGATTTTGAACTCTCCTATGGCTTGAGCCTAATTCTTATTTTTCTTGGAGACTTTGGATGGAGGAGCCTTGACTTTGTTATCTTTTGAGTGTATGTTTTGATCTTCTATGTCACCATAATAGCTTGCAAAGGTTGGAAACTTTTTCTGTTGTCTGCTCATTTTCGTAGTCCATTACTTGGCTTTTAACTCTTTGTTAAAGTAGGGCGGGCTCCTTTTCCCGAGTGGAGGGTGTCCTGTCCCAAACTTCAGGGTTTCTGCAGCTGCTTTCAGAGATCCCTTTAGGAATCCGACTGCAAGTCTTTTCTGCCCTGGAGTTTTTAGGAGGGTCTCAGCCCCAGCCCCTCAGGCTGTGATATCTAGTGTGCTGGCCAGGGCTGGGGATCCACTGACCAGGCCTACACTGGGATTGCACCCCAGACTGCCACCCCGTTGCCCCAGACCCTCTTTACTGACCTGCTGAATCCTCCCTGGTGTCCCCTGGTCCAGAAGCCTCTATCACTTCTCTGATTCAGAGGTCGGGCCAGATTGGGCTGGACTGAGCCATATGAATATGCCTGGTCTTGGCACTCCCAGCCTGGTGTCACAGACTGTTTCTGCTGAGCTTCTTTGAGCTTCTTTTTTTTGAGCTTTTTAAAGTTGGCTTTAGCTGGAAACATGTCTTTTTGGGTATTCTAATGCTCTAAAATTTGTGTAGAGTCATTATTTAAAGGAATTTGTGGCTGTTTAGGGGAGAGGTGGTGCAAGTTCCTGCCTTTACTCCACCATCTTGGCTCTGCCTTGAGAAGACCTTTGTGAATCGAGAGCAAGTAAGGTGAGGAGAAATAGGGGAATAATTTATTCAATGTCTGTACAACATTGTAATGAAAAATGACTTTGAAAGACTTAAGAATTTTGATTAATGCAATGAAAAACTGCCATCCAGAGGTCTGATGATGAAGGTTGCTTCCTATCTTTTGTCAGAATGATGACATGCAGAATGCATGAACTTTTTTGGTTGTGGCACTCCATGGCCATCTCCACACAATGCAGTTGCCATTCAGATCATTATCTTCACAGCAATTTTGGATTCTGTCCGTATCACCACCATGGGTTCTGATAGATTTTGACCTTATCTTGCCTCTCTTGAAGTATCCTCATTCCCCTGACATATCCATGCCATGCTATCATGAATGCCTTTCTTGCTTTCTGTATTCCATTTATATATAATCCTCCTCACAAGAATGCAAGCTCTATGAGGACATGGATTATTGTTGACTTTTTGGCTTATCTTTGTATCCTTTGTGTTTAGGACAGTGCCAAACATGTAGTTAGTATTTATTAAATGCTTTCTCTCTCTTCTTTCTCTTTCTCCCTATGCATGGATTTGTTTTGCCTGACAACATTTAAATCTCAAAGGAGGATTTTGTTTCAAATTTGAGGGGATTTGAGAGAGGAGCAGTTTATAGTACCAGAAAAGAAAAGGAAGGACCATTGAATATTTTTTTTTTGAATATTTTTTATAAAGTCATAGAAAAGGGGCAGCTAGGTGGCGCAGTGGATAGAGAACAAGCCCTGAAGTCAGGAAGACCTGAGTTCATATCTGGTCTCAGACACTTAACATTCCCTAGCTGTGTGACCCTGGGCAAGTCACTTAACCTCAATTGCCTCAGCAAAAAGCAAAAAATAAATAAAATTTAAAAAATAAAGGCATAGAAAAAAAAGTTCATAGGGAAACATAGGCACATAGGAAAACTTTGAAACTGACATGTTGAATTTATTTTATGCTTTAAAAAAGAATAGGTTCTGTGTTGTGAAGATCATGATTTCTCATACTGTCCTTTTTATGTACTTTGAATAGGAAGTTTGTTTTTGTTAATATTTGTCAGATTTGGAGTACCCCCCCAAATTAAAACAGCTCACACAAAACAAAATAAAAATTAGCGCTTTCTAAGAGTGAGATGGGCACCTTGGGAAGTAATGGATTTACTCCCCCCAAAATCTTGCGGAATAGACTGAGTGACCACTTACTAAAGTTGAGGATGTCATAGAGGGAACTTGGGGTGAGTTACAAATTTGCTTAGAAGCCTTCTAAGATTCTTTTGTTACTTTTGGTTTGCCCAGAGCATTTTAACAGTGGTCTGGATATTTTTTTGCAATATACTTGTGAAAAAATGGCTAGAGACACAATTTCTTCACTTTGTTTGCTGATTCTTATTTACTGGATCTCTAGGCAGCTACTGAACAAAATGATTAAAAGCAGAGAATTTGTCAAGATCCTAAGACTACCCTTATTATAGGATTATTCTTGGCATTATAATACTTTCCATTTTTAAAAAATATTAACCATATATACCATTCTGTTTTATTCTTTCAGCAGCTCTTTGAGATAGCTGGGTCAAGTATTTTTCTCCTTATTTTATTAATGAGAAAATCGGGCCTATGATATGACTAAGGTACTTTCCCCAAAGTCACAGAGCTTATAAAAGTTACTTTCCAAGGACTCTCTCAATTTAGGGCTTCTGAGACTTCATTTAGGGAGCAGTCAGTGTAATGGAAAGAGACCCAAATTACCTGGGTTCTCATTTTAACTGCCACTAATAAACCCTGAATTACTGGGCAAGTTATTTGTTCTATTTCCTTAGGTGTCAAGAAAAGGGAATAAGTACCCTGCCTCAAGGCATTGTTAAAAAGATTTAATAAGATAATATGTGTAAAAGTTCTTAGGAAAGCATTACTTATCCATTCCTAAAGTATGATTAGGAAGTACAAACTAAATAAAGAAGCACTAGGAAGACTCATTCACAGTCTGATTCTAGCTTGTTTTTCTAGACTGATTTTCCATGTTCTTTCTGTCATGCATTCTCTGGTACAGCTAAAGTAGTTGACTTTGGTATTCCTTGTACACATTTTTTTTTCTTTTCTTTTTTTAAACTTTTTACAAACTACCCCATGTTTCACTTTCCCTCTTAAAATCTCTTTTCAAGACAGCTCAAATGCTACCTCCTCCATTAGGCTTTTCCTTGATTTCTGTTGTTATTGCTTGTTCTCTACTCCTCTGACCCTGTAGGAGTGCATATCATTGCCTTGACCTCTGCCTTATCCAGGAGAAAGTAATCTATTTGAACTCAGGGACTGTTCATATATGTGTTTGTATATATTCAACTTCTCTCAGAGTTTTTTAGTTGTATACTGACTGAAAATCAGCTCCATTTGGGGTATTGACCTTTCCTTCTTCAGCTCATTTTACATATGAGGAAGTGGAAGCAAACAGGGTTAAGTGACTTTCCTGGGTCATGTAGCTAGGAAATGTCTGAAGTGAGGTTTGGACTCAGCAAGATGTCTCCTGGACTCCAGCCCTGCACTCCATCCACTGTGACACCTACCTACCCAGTCTCTCGTACTGGATGTTTAATAAATGTTTGTTCTGTTGCTGCAAGTTGTTAGGCTATTAATATTGTTGTTATCTTCCCCTAGTTATATGCTTAGTATGTGTTGTAGAACCAAGATTTAAACTTAGTTCTAACTTCAGGTCTGTATTACATCTCACTTGGATGTGAGTGGACTGTGCAATAATAGTTCTTAGGAGTGAGACCTAGTGAGATCATATGTATATATTTCAGAGTTTAAATTGAAAAATTGGGATTTGAAGGCCTTGGCAGCATAATAATAAAAGCTGACTTAAATAGTGTTTTAAGATTGGCCAAGCACTTTACATTTGATCTTATTTGTTAAAGTTCTCTCTGGCAGCTGCTGTTATTCCTATCTTACAGATGAAGAGATTGAAGCCTACAGAAGTTAAGCCTAAGTGACTTGTTTGTAACCACACAGCTAGTGTTAATGATAGTTTGATTCCACAGTGTACCCTAAGCCAAAGCTTCCTAAACTGTGGGTCATAATCCCATATAAGGTCACATAACTGAATGTGGGGGTTGTGAAAGTATGACTTATTATCAGTGAATATTAGATTAGTATACCTATTTCATATCTTGTATACCTGGGTTTCGGAAAAAAAAAAATTCAGGTGAAAAGGAATATCAAGTGGAAAAAGCTTAAGAAATCTTTAGCCAGGCTGTGCAGCTACTATATTGACATTCATGAGGCCTGAGTCCAGTGGTCAGTTCTTGGACTTTCTGTGAGATCAGGAGGAATCACAGTCTCACTGTGAGAGATTTCACTTCTGAAATATGAGAGAATGTTTGTTCTTTCATATATTTTAGAGATGTCTGGGAGAATGAATGAATAAAATTATTTAACAGGCTATAAAATATATTGTGGTCTAACACATAGTATAACTTTAAACTTTGAAAGATTGGCACATTTAGAATTAGATTAGGCCTAATCTTTCTTGTTTGGCCTTCTCTATTCTCCCTATCCAAATCTTTCAGTTAAAAAGAAAGAGAGAAAAACAAAAACTTTGTAACAAATATGCGTGGTTAAGCAAAATCAAATTTTTCCATTGATCATGTCTAAAAAATAAATGTTTCATTCTGCACTAAGTACATTACATTCATTACCTATGTCAGGAGGTAGATTCATCATTGATCCTTTGGAATTACAGCTGTTCATTTTGTTGATCAGAATTCTTAAGTCTGCTTATGTTTTATTAAGAACTTGTTCTCCTCGCTTTTCTGCTCATTTCACTATGCATTAGTTTGTAAGGGTCTTCCCAGGCTTCCCTGAAATCATCTCTTCTGTAAGGTGTGTTTTTTTTTTTTTTTTTAACTCAGTACTGTTCCATTACACTCATCACAATTTGTTCAGCTATTCCCCAGTCAGTGGGTATCTCTCCCATCCCCTTCCCCACCCCCCACCCCTGTTTCTTCAGCAGCATAAAAAGAGCTTCTATAAATATTTTTTTCCTGTGGATATAGGCATAGTAGAAATACTGCTTTGTCAAAGATAATACACAGTTTAGTGACTTGGGGCATAGAATTCCAAATTGTCAGCTATTTGAATTCACCTCCTTGCTAACAATGCATAAGTGTTTGTTTTCTGAAAGCCCCTCCAATATTTGTTATTTTTCTTGATTGGGAACTGATGGATATAAGGTAGAATCTTAGAATTTGCATTAATTTGTATTTCTCTAATAGTGATTTGGAACAATTTTCACATAAGTATTGATAACTTGGATTTTCTTCCTTTTTATCTGTTCATATCTTTTGACCATTTGTCAATTTAGAGAAAGGCTCTTCTTAAAAATTTGAGTCAGTTCCTTACATGGTTTGGAAATGAGACCATTATCAAAGAAACTTGCTGCAAAGATTTTTTTCACCAGTTACTTGTTTCCCTTCTAATTTTAGCTGCATTGCTTTCGTCATAGTTTCCCTTTAACACCACGTCTGAGTCCAGAATAGATGTGGAGGGAACACTGGAGAATAAGAAAGGTGGGGAGCTCTTCAAGTAAGCTTATTTGAATCTTTAGGAGTAGTTGTGATATCAGTTAGTGCTCTAATCCTCTTGGCTTCCTTCTCTTTAAGTTTGGTGATATCCTAGGAATAAATGGACTTTTCCTTCAAATGATCAGTAGCATCTATTTAAAACCATCAGCAAGAATCATATGTAATGGGGACAAATTAGAACCATTCCCAATAAGATCAGGAGTGAAACAAGGCTGTCCACTATCACCATTACTATTCAATATTGTATTAGAAATGTTAGCTTTGGCAGTAAGAGAGGAAAAAGAAATTAAAGGAATTAGAGTAGGTCATGAGGAAACCAAATTATCACTCTTTGCATATGACATGATGGTATACTTAGAGAACCCTAGAGACGCAACTAAAAAATTGCTAGAAACAATTCACAACTTTAGCAAAGTTGCAGGATACAAAATAAATTCGCACAAATCAGCAGCATTTTTATATATTACCAACAAAGTTCAGCAGCAAGAGATACAAAAAGAAATTCCATTCAAAATAACTGTTGACAGTATAAAATATTTGGGAATCTATCTGCCAAGGAAAAGTCAGGAACTATACAAACTAAATTGCAAAACACTTTCCACACAAATAAAGTCAGACCTAATCAGTTGGAAAAACATTAAATGCTCATGGGTAAGCCTAGTGAGTATAATAAAAATGACAATACTACCCAAACTAATTTGCTTATTTAGTCCCATACCAATCAAACTCCCAAGAAATTATTTTATAGATCTGGAAAAAATAGTAGCAAAGTTCATCTGGAAGAACAAAAGGTCAAGAATTTCAAGGGAATTAATGAAAAAAAAATGCTGATGAAGGTGGCCTACCTATACCAGATCTAAAACTATATTATAAAGCAGCGGTCATCAAAACCATTTGGTACTGGCTAAGAAATAGAGTAGTCGATCAGTGGCATAGGATAGGATCACAGGACAAACTAGGCAATAACTATAACAATTTAATGTTTGATAAACCCTAAGACCCCAGCTTTTGGGAGAAGAACTCACTATTTGACAAAACTGCTGGGAAAATTGGAAACTAGTGTGGAAGAAATTAGGGCTAACACCCTAACACCTAACATCATACCTAACACCACATAGCAAGATAAGATCTAAATTAGACATAAAGAGTGATATTATAAGCAAATTAGAGGAACATAGGATAGTTTACCTCTCAGACTTGTGGAGAAGGAATGAATTTGTGTCCAAAGAAGAACTGGAACTCTTAATTGAATACCAGGTAGATAATTTTGATTATATTAAGTTAAAAAGGTTTTGTACAAACAAAACTAATGCAGACAAGATTAGGAGGGAAGCAATAAATTGGGAAATCATTTTTACACTTAAGGGTTCTTATAAAGGCCTCATTTCTAAAATATATGGAGAATTGTCTCATATTTATAAGAATTCAACCACTCTTCAATAGATAAGTGGTCAAAAGATATGAACAGACAATTTTCAGATGAAGAAATTAAAACTATTTCTAGTCATATGAGAAGATGTTCCAAATCACTATTGATCAGAGAAATGCAAATTAAGACAACTCTGAGATACTATTACACACCTGTCAGATTGGCTAAAATGACAAGAAAAGATAATGATGAATGTTTGAAGGGATGTGGGAAAACTGGGACACTGATACATTGTTGGTGGAACTGTGAACGGATCCAACCATTCTGGGGAACAATTTGGAACTATTCCCATAGGGCTATCAAACTGTGCATACCCTTTGACCCAGCAGTGTTTCTATTGGGCTTATATCCCAAAGAAATCTTAAAGGAAGGAAAGGGCCCCACATGTGCAAGAATGTTTATGGCAGCCCTTTTTGTAGTGGCTAGAAACTGGAAACTGAATGGATGTGTATCAATTGAAGAATGGTTGAATAAATTATGGTATATGAATGTTATGGAATATTATTGTTCTGTAAGAATCGACCAGCAGGATGATTTCAGAGAGGCCTGGAGAGACTTGCATGAACTGATGCTGAGTGAAATGAGCAGAACCAGGAAAACATTATACATAGCAACAACATTACTATATGATGATCAATTCTGATGGACATGGCTCTCTTCAACAATGAAATGTTTCAAACCAGTTCCAATTGTTCAGTGAAGAAAGCCATATACACCCAGAGAGAGGGATGTGAAATGTGAACCACAACATAACATTTTCATGCTCTTTATTGATGTTTGCTTGCATTGTGTTTTCCTTCTCAGGTTTTTTTTTTCTTGTACAGCAAGAGAACTGTATAAATATGTATACATATATTCTATTTGTCACATTTTAACATAATTAACATGTATTAGACTACTTGCCATTTAGGGGAGGAAGTGGGAGGAAGGAGAGAAAAATTTGGAACAGAAAGCTTTGCAAGAGTCAATGTTGAAAAATTACCCATGAATATGTTTTGTAAATAAAAAGCTTTAATTAAAGAAAATGTTTGATGATACCTTCTTGGGGGGGAAGGAGGTAATTTACCTGGAGGTGTGCCAGAGTTGAGGCACTGGGAGAGGCAGGAAGGATGACAGCCAGAGCAGTTTAATGTACAGTTGAAACTGTTCAGGTGTTGTTTGTGGAATACTCCTTTCCAATATGATACTTTATGTATTCAAGGTACTGTAGATGATAGAGTGATATAGGATCCTGCTTCTGCCCTTTACAGTCTAATTTTGGGAGAGAAGCAAAAAGATAAATAATAGTACAAGACAGCAGCATGGGGGATATTACAAAGACGTATGTGATTGACATTAAAGTGAGTATGATGAACTCACCTAGGAAAGAACCAAGAGTCGCCACTTAAGTATTACCAGCTAACTTGGGTTTTCATTGGTCAGCTCTTAAAATGTCCTACTGCCCTCTGGTGGACCATGTGCAGTCTGCCGCTCTTTTGACTTTTCTGTGTTAGCTCACTCTCCTGCTTACTCTAGGCAGAGAGGACACTCAGCACTTTTCCTGAGTATTGAAGGAGATCCAGTACCCTGAGTTCCTTCCTTGTCCACATGCTGTGGGTGCTTTGTATGTGACAATAGGAAATTTTTAAGACCAGGGACTTGGGAGTCTTTCAAAGATTACTAAACCCCTTAGTAGTCACATCTGTCACTCCTTACAGTGCTGTAGGATGTAGTTTGTTTGAGCCAGTGACTTAAACTTACTAAGGGCAGCCAAACACTGCCTGACCATAATTTTATTTTTTAGGGGGAAGGTACTTTCCCTCCCTTTTTGTTTCCTTCTTTTTTTTTAATTTCTTCTAGTACAAAGATCATTCTTTTAAAACAATTTTTTAAAAAGTTGTTCTTTGTCATCTCTTGTCACTATTCTAGCCTCCTGTTTAACAGTCATCCTCCTGGGACCCATTCTTTGTCCCCAACATAGCTTAGAAATTCCTTTTCATTTTCCTTCGTATTCACTTGTGACCTCATCTCCTATTGGGTTTTTAATAATTTTGGTATTGTGCTACTCTTTTATATTCATCCTCAATGTATTCTTGAATCCAACTCAACATCTAGCTCACCATTTTCTAAACGCTCTTTGTTGTTTTTTAGTCATTTTCAGTCATGTTTGACTCCTCATGATCTCATTTGGGATTTTCTTGGCAAAGTTACTAAGGTCGTTCTGAATTCTCTTGTTTATATGTTTCCTCAAATATAGTGCCCAAATTATCATCTTATTTGCTTTCTTTTCTAGAAATTCTTCCTGGATTTCAAATGAATGTAAGTTACATGAATTTTACATGTAAGTTTGCATTTGAGTCCTTTTCCACCTTTAAGCCTGGCTTGTAAAATGTCTACTCAGTAACACCTTTGATCATTCAGGTCTTAATGTAATGAATAAATCACAAGCTTTGAGAAGAGAAGTTTACATCAGAGTGCCCCTGAATGAATGGGTTAATTGAAGTGCCAGACTTTAAATGTTCTGATAAGTACAAAACAAGAGCAATTTACCTATAAGAAAACTGGTATTTGAGGGAGAAGAAATTTCTTAGTTTAGAGCCAGGAATGACATCCAGGTTCTGGCCCAGCATAGTTTCCCTAGAATACTGCGCTATAGTCCCCCAAAATTCAATATTATGAGTGTCTTCGGAGTTAGATTTTTTTTTTCTACTACAGTATGATTGGATTAATTGACCCTTCTTTGGATATGGTAACACTTCACATTTGTGTAACTGAGGTTTAACTCACAGTGGCATATGTGATTTACCATTAAGCTGTAATGGTAGAGATAGCAACTATTAGGTTGTCATCATCTTTCTTTTTATGGGCATCAGGTACCTTTAAAGGCAGACCTACCTAGTCAGGGGATTTGTCTGAATGTCAACCTTTATTTGAGATGCTGCCCAAGCCTTTTCTGACCCACTTTTAGTTGGGAAGTTCCTATGCACACAGGGCAGGAACAAATGGAAGGGAGATGTGGAAACTGAATTTCACTGTTTCTTGCCTGGAAAACAAAACAAAACAAAAAACTCATCTCTCATTTTTCCTTATTTAAAAAAATAAAGATTTTTTTTTAACCAAGTCTTTTGTTTTTGTAGAAAGGATATAGGGTGCAGTGCTCTACATGGGGGGGGGGGAGCACATGGCCATTGGCTGAAGAGAGTAAAAGGTGATCCTTACACAGCACGAAGTTTACTTTCCTCTGGGGGATGAGTGATGGGGGCTGTTTTTCCGATCATTCCCCAGTTCCTTCAGTAAACTTGATCTGGTCTGTGCCTCCCCAGTGGAGGGGTGGGGGAGGGAGTGAGGAGAGGGGAGAATCTGTTTTCCAGGGCAAGATCTGAATGCTGTGTTGCGCCCACTCGTTGACCTGCTGTAGTGGCTGTTGGCATAGACCAGACAGGGTGTGGTAGATGGCGAAAGGGTGTCAGTTCCAGCCCCTACTTCTCTTTGCCTAGGATAATGCTGCCTATCTCTATTGTAAAGAAAACCTAAACCTTTTGATTTCAGAATTTCCTGCCCCACAGTGGAACTGTCTGCAGTTATACCTTGATGAAGCAGGGAGTTCTCTAGACCCCATATCGAGCTAGAGATAAGTTCAGGCGTCTTGGGAAAGTGGACAAAGCAGAAAGGATTTCCTTGAAATTTTTTTCTTGACCAAAGTCAATAGCATTTTCTGTGCCCTTCATGTCCCCACAGCATAGATGTTGTGGGCACCACCTTGATCACATCAGTGAATTGGTGATCCCTACAAGGATAAAGTAGAGTCAAGGTTCTGAAAATGTGAGAATTACAAATAGTAATGGTGGAAATAGTGATATTTTCTTGCTTTGTGATATATAAGCAGCTCTTTGTTGGCTTTGGTATCTTAGCGGTTCTCTCCCTCCTTGTTTTCCAACAGTTTCCCCCAACCCTCTTCCCACCTCCTCCCCTTTGTGGGGCCGCAGTTTCCCCTCCTGGGTCTGAGCCCAGAGTAGGGTGGATGTGTGGGGGCCATTGGAGCAGCATCCCTACAGCCGTTTTTTAAGTTACTAGAGTGTGTGGGAGAGGTTGGGGGGGGGGAGGATTTCGAAGCCCTTAGTTGAACTGCTTTGTTACTTAACCAGCCCTAAGCCCCACTCCATCTCACTTTGCAATTCAGCAGTTAGGGGTTATCCTCTTGTTCCCATGAAGGAGGTGGCAGAAGCTGTTAGATTTGCAGCTTCACAACATCTCTTGCCCCTGTCTCCTCTCTACATACAGGATCATTACCCTGAAGGCTCTTAGCGATTCTTCCTGGACTGTTGCAGTAGTCTCCTAATGTTGGCCTCCTTGCCCCTCTCCAATCCCTTCACCACACAGCCTCTGAAGTGATTTTCCTGAAGTCAGGTCTAGCCACATCACTCCTTTATTCAGTAAACAGCTTTTGTATTTATTTTTTAAAGTTTTTCACACCCTGGCCCCAAATTATCTTTCCAAACTTTAACACTCTAAAGTTCAGCCAGCTGACCTTGCTGTCCCCTTACAACCCTGTCTCCAGTCCTGGAATATATTCCTAATATGCTTCCGTCTCATAAAATCTTTTGTTGCTTTCATATTGCTCAGTTACCACCTTTTATTTTATTTTATTTTTTTAAATTTTATTTTTAAAATTTTTTTAATTTTTATTTCTTAATTTTTTTTAATTAAAACTTTTTATTTGCAAAACATATGTATGGGTAATTCTTCAACATTAACCCTTACAAAACTTTCTGTTACAAATTTTTCCCCCCTACTCCCCACCCCTCCCCTAGATGGCAGGAAATCCACTACATGTTAATCATATTAAAATACTTGATGAGTCGAATATATGTATACATATTTCCACACTTATCATTGTTGTGCAAGAAAAATGGGATCTACAAGGAAAAAAAATCAGAGAAAGGAAACACAATGCAAGCAAACAACATCAATAAAGAACATGAAAATGTTATGTTGTGGTCCACATTTCATATCCCTCTTTCTGGGTGTATATGGCTTTCTTCACTGTATAATTGGAACTGGTTTGAAACATCTCATTATTGAAGAGAGCCATGTCCATCAGAATTGATCATCATATAGTATTATTGTTGCCGTGTATAATGATCTCCTGCTTCTGCTCATTTCATTCAGCATCAGTCCATGCAAGTCTCTCCAGGCCTCTCTGAAATCGTCCTGCTGGTCATTTCTTTTTTTTTTTTTTTTTTTTTAAATTTTATTTTTTAAATTTTATTTGCATAACATATGTGTGGGTAATTCTTCAACAATAACCCTTACATAGCTTTCCGTTACAAATTTTTCCCCCAACTCCCCACCCCTCCCCTAGATGGCAGGATATCCACTACATGTTAATTATGTTAAAATATTGGTAAATCGAATATATGTATACATATTTCCAAACTTGTCATTGTTGTGCAAGAAAAATCTTGTCTACACAAACGATATATCAGATAAAGGAAACACAATGTAAGCAAACATCAATCAAGGAGTATGAGAATGTTATGTTGTGGTCCACATTTCACATCCCTCTCTCTGGGTGTATATGGCTTTCTTCAGTGAACAATTGGAGGTGGTTTGAAACATTTCATTGTTGAAGAGAGCCATGTCCATCAGAATTGATTGTCATATAGTACTGTTGTTGCCGTGTATAATGATCTCCTGGTTCTGCTCATTTCACTCAGCATCAGTTCATGTAAGTCTCTCCAGGCCTCTCTGAAATCATCTTGCTGGTCATTTCTTACAGAACAATAATATTCCATAATATTCATATACCATAATTTATTCAGCCATTCTCCAATTGATGGGCATCCTTTCAGTTTCCAGTTTCTAGCCACTACAAAAAGGGCTGCCACAAACATTTTTGCACATGTGGGTCCCTTTCCCTCCTCTAAGATCTCTTTGGGATATAGGCCCAATAGAAACACTGCTGGGTCAAAAGGTATGCACAGTTTGATAACTTTTTGAGCATAGTTCCAAATTGCTCTCCAGAATGGTTGGATCCGTTCACAGTTCCACCAACAATGTATCAGTGTCCCAGTTTTCCCATATCCCTTTCAACATTCATCATTATCATTTCCTGTCATCTTAGCCAATCTGATGGGTGTGTAGTGTAGTTACCACCTTTTAGAGACAACCTTTTTTTTTTTTTTTTTTCTTTTTTGCTGAGGCAATTGGAGTTAAGTGACTTGCCCAGGGTCACACAGCTGTTACGTGTCTGAAACATTTGAACTCAGGTCCTCCTGACTTCAGGGCTGGTGCTCTATCCACTGCGCCACCTAGCTGCCCATGAGACAGCCTTTTTTAAGGCTAGCCATTAGTGCTTCCCCTTCTTCCCCTTGCCCCCTAACTTTATCTTGTATTTATCTTGTGTACATGATGTTTCTCCTAATATAATGGAAGCTCCTTGAGGTCAGGGCTGTTTTATTTCTACTTCCTTACCTGAGGCACTTAGCACAGTGCCTGGCTAGGGCAGTAGAGATTCCAGTAAAACTGACTGCAAAAGTTCTTTGTGGAAAGAAGCCTGGGCCACAGTGAAGCTCAGTAGGAGGGAGATGTGTTTCCCTTCCCTGGTGTGCCTCAGGCTCTGAACTGTCCCTTCCTCTTTGAAGTTGTGGACTGTATGTTTTAGGGAGTTCTGGCACTGTTGACTGGGCTGAGGATTTGGGGGTAGTTGGGAAGAAGGGCCACTTGATTTTCAGTAGCATTTGGGGACTGTATTTTCCTGTGTTCGGAATTATCCCATGGCTCTCTTTGCCTAGGGAGTGGTTGTGGGGGGATATCACCTAATCCAAGTCAGTGATTACTTATTCATGTCCCTCATGCAGAGGGAAATCCCCAGGGACATGATGATCATTTGATAATACTGTATATAGCTTGAGATGTTTGTTCATGATGAGCTAATTTATTCCTGTTTGTCCTTAGGCTGAGACCACCTTGCAGAATACAGAGGAAGCCAGTAGCCAGAGCCAAGAACCAAAGAAAGAAGATGAATATGCGGAGGACAGTTCTGATGAGGAGGTAAGCTTCTCTCAGTCTGTGGGGGTAAGATAGAAGCTTCTCGTGGAGTTGGAACTGGTAGGGAACATGTCCATACAGGTGCGATGCTAGTCTTCTTGCTTCCTCCTGGATTCCAGATTGATTCTTGTTCTGTGCTGTGATGGGTTTGCTTACAGTCTGTGCCTTGCTTTGTCATAT